>CATIWR010109394.1:0-13655 GCA_949677035.1 Omphalea diandra
TTAAACTTCTCAACCTTTCCTTTAGAATCCTTCTTGGTTTTGTATACCCATTTGCAACCTATGAGTTTATTATTAGAAGGAAGTTCTACTTGTTTCCAAACTCTGTTATGACTCATTAATGTCATCTCATCTTTCATAGCAGTAATTTAGAAATCAGAATAAACACTATTAACAGTCTCATCATAAGATATATGATCAATACCATGATCTATATTATAATCACATTCACCAAGATAAATCTCATAATTATCTGGAATTGCTGACCTTTCAGCAACACCATATTGTTCAGGATTACCAGACATGGTATATTAGACAACTATTCCACATTATTGCAAATATTTGGCAAACTCTCTCATATGTTGCCTACTCTCATTATATTTGCCATAATATTCACCATTTCGATTAGACCTCACAATTTTAATGACTTTTCATAATTATTTCTCAACCTCAATTTTGAAAAATTTGAACATCTCAATGACATCTGATTTCTCATCTATCAAGTATAAATAGTCATAACATAAAAAATCATCAATAAAAGTCATAAAATATTTATTGACACAAATAGTAGGTGAATAAAGTCCACTAATATCAATATGGATAATCTCCAACAGATTTAACCTTCTATTAATACCTTTATCTTTATTCTTAGTCAATTTACCCCTTATACAATTCACACAAATATCTAGATCCTCAAAATCAAGAGAAGGAAGAATGTCATCCTACACTAGTCTTCCAATTCTTTCTATAGATATGTGACTTAAACGTTTGTGCCACAATGAAAAAGATTTTTCTTTAATTAAGCATTGTTTGGCCACAACATTAGCTTCATAAGAATGTTCGCAATCTCTTGCATCATCCAAACACAATCTATATAGATTATCGAACAAAACTCATTTACCGATCAATTTGGAATGTAAAAAACATATTGGCTCTTCCATTATCAATAGTAAAATGATATCCAACTTTATTCAAAATAGAAACAGAAACTAAATTTATCATAAAAGATGAAACATAAAAGGTGTTCTCCAAAACTAGACAAAATTCATATTCTAATGTCAAGTTGATATATTTAAGACCCCCTAAGTTAGTGTGAAGGTGAATCATATTTAGAATATAATCTCTTACACTCTCACTATGGTTGTATTTCATACTAGCTAACTGACTCATAAGGGTCACAACCTCAACATTATAAGATACAAAGTATCTATTTTTTACAGCAATAATAAAAATTTAGTTGTAACATCAGTGGGCAAACTACTCCTAAAGGATTTAGGAATAGTTTCTCTCATAACCATAAGACTGAGACAGTTTGATATCTCCCACTTGACATGTAATTTTTTTTCTTCGATATTACTATTACAGGTGGGTTTAGCAGGCTCATCATCATAAAAACCATATTCTATCTCACTCATTCCCAAAACAAACTGAATATCCTATTTCCACCTCTTAAAGTTTGTGCTAGTTTAAAGTTAAACAGTTGCAGTACTATTATTGAAACTAAATGAGACTGATTGCACAAAACAAGAGCATGTATTAGAATTGGGCTATATACAAAAATAAATTTATAATTTACTCAATCTAGAAAATTTTGGCATCACTGCATATTATCCTTTGGGTAGAACATGCACATGCAGTAGAATTTCTAGTTATGAATCTCACAATCAAGTTCACACCAGTTTCGAAAAATCTATCCCCTTTGAGCAGACAGACTCCCTAGACTAATGCAACTCTAAGCACAAATAGTTTTATCTCAACAAGCTCTCCCAAAATCAATGCATCTAATAACCCCCTTTGGACATGTTATTATATACATAAATTTGAAATTTTTTTTTCATAACAAGCACTCATAAAATAAATGCTTCTAATAACCCCTTTGGGCAGGTCATTATATACATTAATTTGAAATTTTCTTTTCATTTCAACAAGCTCTCCCAAAATCAATGCATCTAATAACCCCTTTTGGGCAGGTTATTAAATAAATTGATTTGAAATTATCTCTTCACAAAAATTAAAAACAACTCTACGAATTTCAATGGATGTCTCACTTTGGCGGTAACTCCCATATCAACCGATAAAATTATTTTTAATTAGAGATTTATAATAGCCCAATTAAAATACATATTAAACACAAATATATATTTTCAAAAATACACAAAGTATCAAACACAATATACCTTAATTTTAAACACATAATTATTTTCTCATATATATGTAAAACAAATATTTATTATCTATTTATTTAATTTTTATCACACGGTCAATGTCACTAAATAATAAATAGATAATCAATTATGTATATAAACCACCTAAATATTAATATATTAATATATATTAACAATTATTGAAAATAAAATTGAAATATATCATGAGGTGCATGAATATAAGATTGTTTATCTAAATATTAGTCTGCATAGAAAATAAATAAGTAATTCATTTAGTCCAGTTGGCTAAGACTATGTCTAGGAGGCCCTGCGGTAGTGGGTTTGAAACCCACAGCTAGCATTCCTCCAACCCCCTTTTTCTTTCTTAAGCTTCATATCCATTTGGTAAGCCCAAGGGCCTGCTTTCTCACTCAAGCCCAGCAAGGGTATGGCCAGCCCGCAAGCCTCATCCAGGCCCACTAGCCATAGGCTGCACCAACCTATCCAAAGCCATCTTTATTTCCCCACATTTAGGTGACAAGCCCGAGTAACTGAGCCCGGCCCGTAAACCTTAATGCTTTGACAAACATGCCAAGCCCACAATCCTTCAAAATACCACCACCACTCTAAGCAAATCCCTAAACAACTAGGCACGACTAACTTCAACAGTGATCCCACTCCACCACATACCCCACCAATCAACACCACCATATTCATGTTGGTCACCACTGATGCCATTGCCACACCAGGGACCACCACCTTCATCATCACCACTAGAGCATGTAGTTCAACGGCACATGGAAACTAGCATTCACTCACAGTATATATAAAAAAAAAACAGTCGTACCAGTGGGATTACAACTAGCTCCACCTAACACCCCAACAATCTCACCAAACGCAAAAAACAAAAAAAAGAACAATAGTGATAAAATTAGAAAATCACAAAAACTGGTCTGAATATCAGACTGGTAAGCAATCCAAACGTGGAAGAACAGAAAACGCAAATGAACGTCAACACCGCGTCCCCAATTGCAGACTTTACTGCCATCAACGCTAATTGCTATGGTTTCTTGGTAGTGATGTTGGGTTTGAGTAAAAAAAAAAAAAAAGCAACAGCTTGGTAATGGGTATCAGGCAACGATAGCAACTTTTTGCTTAGTCTGGATTTTTTTTTTTTTTTTTGTGTTGGTTTTGGCAGGAACTGGGAGCAAGAAACCCTTATGAAAGAATTTAAAGTTCTGATTCTTGATAACTTGTTGAGCTGAGGAGAAGTGGTCGCAGCAAAGGAGATGGTCGACTAAGAAACGACAGAGGGTATTATGGTCATTTGACGGTGTGGGATTTGGTTGTGGCGGGTGTAGAGGAACAACACATGTTACCATCGTTCTTATCTGTTTGCGACAATGGTTTGGAACCCAAAAACAAAAGGAAGGGTTTCTTTTTCTTTTGAGTTGTGAAAGAATTGCAGAAGGGAGAGGGAAGAAGAACAAGGAAAAAAAAATTGGCAAAAAGGATCGATTTTCACAAATCCAAGTTCGAACCCGCGACCTCATATAAAACTTTTGGCGCCACAACCGTTCAAGCTAAGCGAATAACTTAGTTACGGTAGGAGCAAACAAATATATAGCAAATCCATCCAGCAACATTGGTTATCAAAATAATATATATATATATATATATATATATATATATATATATATATATATATATATTTATATATATATTTTTAACGATACAAAATATTTATGATTCTAAATCATGTACAATCTAAACTCTGATACCACAAGTAAAAATTTATTCAGAATCTAGTACATGAATTTAGAACACCATTCATAATTAACCGGAAGCAAAATTGCGTACTTGTCTCCGCGTTGAATCCCAAATTATTCTGAGCCATAATTACGAACGCTGAAAATTAAACCACTTGAAGAATTGTCAGAACGGTTGAAAACGAAAGCTAGGTCTTCCTCTTCTTAACATTCTCAAAGACGGCTACAATGGGCGTAGCAACTAGGGTTTTTTGTTATGAAGGCAGGAGATGAGACTTAGCCTATTTATAATAAATTTTAACAGGCCCACCTATCACAGGTTCATGTTAAAATAGGCCTATACTGACCGTCTTTCATATCGGCCCACAAAAGATGTCACAAGCTCATAACTCAATTGATCACATTTTAATTGGACTTACTCTAAATCAATAAACTATATTATTCAGTCCGTTTTATAAAAAATTAAAATCAATTCATAATTAATATTAGCCCACGTTAAAAAAAATTCCAACAAAACAAGCTGCATAACAAACTGAAGTAAATGTTGCTCTAATGCGTAACTTGATAAGAGAAAGGAGATAGGTTATTGCTTACACATTTTATTATTCTCAAATTTGGTTTGTGTTTTCAATAGATATCTAGAACAATTAGGTTACACCAATTAATTGCTTTTCAAATTTGTTGCTATATTTTGTGTTGTGTGTTGATTTGCTATTATGTTTTCAATAGATCAAACAAGGTTATGGAATTAGAATTTTTTTAGATACTGGGAATATATGTGCCAGGGTAAGATGTTTGTTTATTATCTCATGCTTGGTATATATTATTTTTGTTGTAATTAATTAATGATTGGTGCAATAGATGCCTCGGGAGAGTAGAATGCAAACTGTAATTGGGTCATTACAACTGCTATTGCAATAAGAACATGTTCAACCTCTACATCAAAGAACATTGCAACAAGAAGAATGCCATCACAGTTTCAGGCTGCTGAGCCTCTAATGGGGTCACAACCAATGCCATCCCAGACAAGTATTTCACAAATTGCATTAGAAAACAAACAATCTAAATCAGTGATTCACAAATCAACTTGTGTGGAAGTGAAACTGCTGCCCTTCAAGCAAAGCCTCATGCACCAAGGAAGAAGACTAGACCATTTAGAAAAGAAGATGATGCATGAAGTCATTTTGTACTTTTGTAGTTGATGATAATGGGAGCTTATGCATATGATAAATAGGATTGATAGTGGTGAAACACGAAAATTTTATTATTCATGGTTTTGGAATTGAACAAACAACTGAATCATGTCATATATCTGATTGGTGACCTTAGTTTTGTTTCATTTATATTAACTTTGATTCATGAGTAGTCAATATTTTTTCAGTGAATCATGTCATATATTTTAATGCTTGTTTGAGTTCTATTAATTGCTTTTTAGTAAGTTGATCAAAGAAATTCTAGTGAAATTTTTATAGATATAGCTGTCTTTTCGAGTTTCAGATATTATTTTTTAGACTACAAGGCTGTTGCACTTTCACTGAATTTGGGTTGAGCAAATGCATAGAGGTGAGCATCGTGCAGCTTGATTCTAGTTGTGTCAATTCCAATATCCTCAGTTTAACATGCTACTAACTAATTCTACACAATCAATTTCCATTTTAGAAAATAAAAGTTAAATTAACTTAACTACTATGGAGTTACAAACAAGCCCCAACAATCTTACAATCCTATAAGTACCAAGCTAACCAATATTTCTTGGAAGCTCAATATTACAATTTGAGAAATTCCTGCCAAATATAACTATTAAAGCAAAGCTAATAAATTCCTCTTGAACAAACTATTATGGCATGGCAATTCCATCAGCCTTTTGTCATTTTTCTTTTGTCCCACACACATTATCAGAAATATCAAATACTAAGATACCATAAACATAATTTATCAGTGTTCTTCTCTTTCCAACATGCTTCTTCAAGTACATTCGTAAACCATCATTTTCAAGTAACACTTTGTCTCTTTCAACCTTCAAATTAGTAACATTGCGCTTTCTCTTCAATTTTTCTTCAACGGCAGCAAGCTTTATCCCCAACTCTTTCTCGATTTTCTCTTTCATCTTCATAATCTCCTTTAATTCATCGATCTTATCAAACATTACAGTATAACATCCTTCTCCCTTGATGTAAGCTCCAAGTCCATGAAGATTCTACAATCATCTTCATGCAATTAATTTTCATTTTAGCCTTGATCATGTAACAAAAATCCGTAAGTTAGATCATAAACATTCCGCGTACCATCCAAAGAGACAACAAAAAAATCTCCTTCTAAGATTCTTCCTACTGTGAGACGTATAGAATGCCACAGAAAGGTCATGTATGCACTGCAAATGACTTCCATGAATTGTAGAAGTGACATATGCTTCAGACATTCGAAGCTACTGCTCATTTCTGTAACGAAGAAACCTTAGCTTACTAGGAGAAATGAAAGAAAAATTACTTTTCAAGATGAATAATTTTTTATAATGAACCCACTGGTTTCTCCTAATGAATCCTAGCTCAATTCTTTCTTTTAGGTCATGTTTAAGAAACAGTAAAAAGAGGTTGATGATAAACAGAAGATGTAATTTTACCATATTACTCTTAGTTAACTAGCTTAGGTGGTTTTGCTTTGGTTGAAGAAGTGGTGATGTGACTAATTTTTAGGGCTTTGTGCATGAAAACCTAAAAAAAGAATAACTAAAGATAAATATACTTCAACCAATTTATTTTTCCAAAAAAATAGAAACACAACAATAATCTAAAAAATACGCTCTAAAAATAAACATATTTCAACCAATTTGTTTTCCCAAAAAAATAGAAATACAACAATAATCTCAAAAATAAGCTTTAGGCTTTTTTGTTTTATCAGCTTTATTCATTGAATCCTGTAATAATAGATCTACAAAAAAAAGGATGAAAATCATTAATGTATCTTTATTCTTCTTACATTAACTAGTTTCATTCATCAAATCTGAAAATAATATATCTACGGAAAAAAACATCAACATCATTCACGTAAATACATTCAAATTTGATTTTTTAGCTGAACCTCATTATCATTTCATCATTTCAAAATCAACAAAACAGATTTAATATATTTCTCTCTCTAAAATATATTTAATATGATTTTTAATGCTTATTTATTATTTAGAATAAAAAAATAATGAATTTTTATATATTCGGGATGAAAACTATTAAATATGAATATATTTGAGCTTAAATTTAGTTATAAAAAACAAAAAATCGAGTTATTAAACGTTGAAGATGATGTTAGCATTTATTTTTTTCTAAAACAATAAAACGTTTACAAACAATTTGTAGCAAAATATTTATTTTAATTTTTTTGGTTACTTTTAGTTTATGAAATCATCGATAAAACAATAAAAGCAAAAAAGAAAAAGGACAATTAAAACATAGATATCATATTCAACCTCTAACAAACACGATTTTTTTTCTTTTTATGACTGGTTTTTAACTAAAAATATTTTTAAAATTAAGTACAGAAAATAGTTTGCAAAAAAAATGTTTATTATATTTTTATTTTAAATTTACTTTTGGTTGATAAAATCATCAATAAAATTAAAAAAAGAATAATTAAAACATAGACATCATCTTCAATTTCTAATCAACACAATTTTTGAATACAGTATCAAGTAAAAAATATTTATTTTTATTTTAGGTTTATTAGTTTAAAAGTTTTAAAAATTAAATACAAAAAATAGTTTGTAGAAAAATATTTATTTTAATTTTATTTTGAATTTATGAAATCATCGATAAAATAAAAAAATAATTAGAATATAAGTATCATTTTCAACTTCTAGCAAACACAATTTACTCTTATTTTCTGATTGATTTTTAGCTTAAAAATATTTATTTATTAATTTTTTTATCTAAAACATATAAAAACTCATAATTTTTTTATTCTAAATAATAATAATAACCAAAACATTTATTAGATCTTAAAAAATAAAAATAAAAACTCACATATATCTCCTTTTTTTTTATTTTTTAGAGAGAGAAAAAGAGAAAGAGAAAAATAATTAAATTAATATATAATCATAATTATTTAAATATCACCTAATACATGTATTATAAACACTAAATAATCAAATAAATATTTACTTAGAAAAGGAAAAAAGAAAAAATAGTTTGTAATAAGAGTGAAGATATTAAAATATTTAAAAATTTATATGACATAAAAATTTCAATAATATCATATTCCACATGTTAAAGTAAAATAGAAAACCAAAAGTTTGAATTTGCAGTGTGCAATAAAAATATAAATAAGACAAATTTACCTAAATAAAAAAATAACAAGTAATCATTTTGTGGCTAGCACACGTGGGCCGGTTTGGGAGTCTCCAATATATAACATCGACCTCATTAATGTTTGAATTTTTTCAGGGGTTTTGTACAGCGTAAAAATGGAATGAAAAAAAAAAAAAAGGAAACAGTAAACAAGAAAGATTTGATGTATTATTTATTTTTTAAAAATACAATGGATATAAAAGTCTTTGAAAAAAAATAGGGCATAGAGTATATTTTTCAAAATTTTTTAAGTGATGTGACTTATTTGTCATCAAATTGAGCTCAATTTTTTAAGCTGTGAGACTTTTTTGTCATCAATGGGCCCTATTTGGGATTCAATTTTGACTAAAGATGTTCTTGATCAAAGTTGATTTAATTTTAGATACTATTTGCCATTTTGACTTTGGTGATAAACAAATCGCACATAATTTATAATTTTATATGATGATACCATATACAGAAGTGAGTAGTTAATACAAATATAATTGAATTGAATAAAATTAAAAATTAAATTTTATAAATTGAAACAAATCAAATTAATTTATAAATCGAATCAAATTAAATCAATTTACTTTGATTTAATTACAATTTGGTTCAATTTGAATCGAATTTTTTTTAAAAAAAAATATTTGTAATATAATTAATAATTTTTACAATATATCTTTTAAAAAAATTTTAGTGCAAATAATATATTTGTAATAGATTTCTATATATTTTTAATATAAATAATGAATTTTGAATAGAATTAAACTATCTTAATATAATTTAATGTAGGTTTAACACATTATGATTTGACTTCAATAAATTTGATGCAGTTTGATCTAATTAAAAATTTTATCTAAAAATGAATCAAATTAGATTCATCGATTTTTTAAAAAAGAAATCAAATCAAATTAAATCAAACCATATAAAATAGTTAAATCCGTGTTTCTTTTTCATTGTTTAAGTGTAGAACAGTAGAGCACATATCATTCACATTAAAACTTAGTGTAATATATTGAAAACTAGTACAAAATGACTGAGTTGGTTAGTGATAACCTCTCTTTTTTATTATTTTTATATTTGTTGTTTAATGATAACCTCTCTTTTTTTAATTGTTTTGAGTTGTATATGTCCTTTTTATGCATTTGATCCAATAGAGTAAAGTATTATCTTTTGAATATCATTGAATGCCCAAATTTGAAG
Organism: Omphalea diandra; assembly: GCA_949677035.1. Taxonomy (NCBI): domain Eukaryota; kingdom Viridiplantae; phylum Streptophyta; class Magnoliopsida; order Malpighiales; family Euphorbiaceae; genus Omphalea; species Omphalea diandra. The sequence continues at coordinate 9,433 of CATIWR010109394.1, forward strand.
CAAAGAAATTGAACCAGTGAAGTGAACCAATGGAAATTTTTTGTAAGAAATCCTTGAGTGTTTGGTGGAGGTACCATTTTATCTTATCCTCTCAAATTTTTAGTCAAATTTTGTTTGAAGTTCTTCACCATTGCTTCTTCAAACTTTATACATGGTAAAATCTAACTTATACCAATATAAAAGACGAGTAAAAGCATAGAAAATATGCTCGTTGATATGAATTATTCATCTTGTACTAGCTATGCAAAGAAATTCAAATTATATTTGTAATTATTTATCATGTAATTAAATTTATTAATTATATTAATCTTTTAGTTAATTATATAATAGAACGTACATTTAGATAGCCGCTTTAATTGGTTTGATCAATTGATCATAATTCTTTTTAGAAAGCCTTGAGAAAAAAGTTATTATGACAAGTTTTTATGTAATTTTTATGTTATTAATGATTTTTTTAATATTTGGACAAAAAAAAAAGGTGAAGGCATCTCATTTTATGGTTATTTTATTGCCAATTTTTTTAAAAGAAAGTGGCTTAGAAATATTAAATTTCAATGTTGAATTGTACATAAATATTATATATTTTTAAAAAATAAAATTCCTGAATGTTAATTTATTTTCATTTTTTCGTTTACATAAAAAAAGTTATCTTTTTTATTTAAGGGTAAAAAAATTATTTTCTTACTAACATAGAAAAATGTTAAATATAAATAGATAAATATATATAATTAGGAACATGTATCACTTTGTATATTTAATTTAATATATATTTTATTTTTATTTACTAAACTAAAATTTATATATTTTGCTAATAAAATCTTAATCAAAATGTAAATTACACTAAATTAAGTAATTAAATCAACTTTTATTTTCTTCAATTTTATTATTGTAGACTATATATTTTGAATAATCAATATATTATACTTATTACATATTTTTAAAAATAATAATTTTAAAAATTGTTAATAATATTTATATTTCACATTGATTTAGATTAGTTATCATTATAAAGTTCATTGTGTAAGATTTTTATAGATTAATTAAATAAAAATATATTTATATTAGAGATATAACAGTAATATAAATTAATTTTCTCAAATTTTTTACATCAAAATAAAATACGTCAATTATATATTTCAAGAAAAAATATGATATGCAATCAAAGTACAATAATCTTATATTCTTAAAATTAATTACTTGAAAATTTTCTTTTATAGAAATGGAATTTCGAATTCAGTTGCAAAACCTCCTTTTAACAAGTTTGATAACGTTAATATGAACAAATTAAAAAAGAAGCAATAAAATAAATTCAACATTATTTAACGAGAAAGAGTCTCAAGTCCTAGAACGCTAAGGAGTCTCAAAGAGTTCAAAATTCTTATATAAGGAGAACGTAATTCCATGAAGCAAAAACTCTCTCTCTCTCTCTTTATGTATATATATATAGTTTGAACATATTTTCATACTTAAATTTGAATGTGAAAAATAATGAAAACAGAATAAAAAAAGAAAAAGAAAATTTGAGTCCATTATTGACCTAAGAAAAATAGATATGTTCGTGAAAATTAAATAGGTAAAAATCTATGATTTTTTAATATTTAATGAAAATGATTTTTTGTTGTGAGTTTTAATATCTCAATAAAATTGTATAACACGAAAATCTATATGTTTAGGCTTCAATATTTAGAAAACATAAAACAGTTATTAAAAATCTGATTCCTGCATATAAATAAAAATTTAATTCCCTACACTACCATCTATCATTTTCGATAATAAAATTCTTACAATAATGTGGTGGACATTCAACTAAAACTATCAGCATATATGGCATTGAACTAAAAATAAATAAGAAGTAGGTAGGTGATGCTATTTGATATCCAATTTTACCAACAAAATTCATATTCTTTTTCTTAAATTGGAAGTTGAGTAGCTTTCATCAGCTCAAATGTGGAAGTCACAATAGTTTGAGCAATATTATCGAGTCCTTTTTTCAATACTAAAACTTCCTCATCTACTTTTTTTTTTTTTTTCCTTTATAGTTTTTTGCACCTTAGAATTAGCAGTTTGGTATTAAGATCGAGATATTGTGGTTTCCTCCAAAAATTGTATGTTTTGAGCATTACCACAATTTTCCAAAGTTACTTCATTTTGAGATACCATGAAATCAACATCATCTATAGTATGCATGAATTTTGTTATAGTTTCAGAGCACTTTTCTTTATCATTAGCTCTTCTTTGTCTTACCTTTGGTGTAGCTTCAACATACTCCTCAGTGACTATATTTTTTTTCTGTAAAGTTGAATTAATTTCTCATAAACTCTTATTCATCTACTCACTAGTTTCAAGTTTAACTTAAATAATAAAAAAAATATCAAGTTCAAGAACACACATTGAAACACCTATCAAGAGATAAGTAAAGAATCAAATCTCAATCAACTTTTACCACACTTCAGGTTTAGCATTCCACCTTTCAAAAATTGGATCCCATCACCACTCAATCCATTTTTAAATATATCATAGCATCTATCAAAAGCACTTTTTATATTTTTCATTTAATTTTGAATTTTCTCCCTATTACATGGTTGATCAGGAATTTTTTTTTTTTCATTTCTTTGACAATATTGTCCCAACCTGTTGTAGTGAAAGTGTCACCTACTCTATTTTCCATAATATGTTGATGCAAAAAAACATCAATTAACGCATCATCCATGACATCCATCCAACTGCATGTGCCATTTCCATCATATTTCTTTGACATCTCTACAATTATATAAGATAAACTCAAATATTTGAGAAAAAGTATACAATATATAAACAAAATATATGAACCAACCATTTTCAAAACTTTTAACAAAATCATAGAAAATTATCCTAAAACTCTAAGGAATCTCAAAGAGTTAAAAATTTTTATATAACGAGAAAGTAATTCCATGAAGCAAAAGATTCACCATTTTCATTATATATAGAGAGAGAGACACCATAGTTGAATGTATAATTAGTGAAAAATAATGGAAAAAATAAAAAAGAAAAAAAATAGAGTCCATTATTGACCTTAGAAAAATAGATATGTACGTGAAAATTAAATAGGTAAAAATCTATGAAATATTTAATGCATATGATATTTTAAATAGTTTTATTATCTCTATAAAATTTTATGACATGAAAATCTATATGTTTAGGCTTATACAATTTAATGACGCAAAAAATTCAAAAACTTGACATGATTTTACAATTTTAGTTATTTTTTTAAAAAAATTAACAAATTATCTCAACTTGAGAAATTAGTTATAATTATAGCATTGTGCTAATGAAAATAGCTCATACACCACAACGTAGAGGAGAAAGGGTACTATCTTTGAGGCCTCAATTAAAATTTGGAAATTCAACAAGCTGATACCAACTAGATTAGAAAATACAAATGCTAACTTTCTTAAGTCTCAGAAATATTCAGGCTACATAGCATTCAGCAATCATCTTAGCTTAACACCTGATTCACCGGTTTCTTTATTATCTATCATCGGTTTAAATATAATAATTCAGGCAGCCAAAGTCTATAATTTCTTACAAACAAAAACAAACATAAGAAGTTAGTAGTAGTTATAGCATTATTTTAATAAAAAAAATTAAAAAAAAAATATTATTTTGTTATTCAATAATTTAAAAATGCTTTTTTATTTTTCAATTTTTCTCTCTTTCTTTCTTTTTTTTTTTTATGTATCTTCTTTATTTTTTTTATCCTTTCAATTCACTGTCACTTCCTGAATTATTTCATTTTATTTTATTTTTTAGTTTCATCAACGATTAAAATATAATAGTAGAACGTTATTTTTCATTGCATTCCCTTTTTTTTTTAAATAAAACTTGTTAATGCAAATTACTCTTTTTAATTTAACATCAACAATACATGCAAATTTTAAAGATTAAAAAAAAAATACTTTTAAGACACTGGCAGATAAAATTATATTGGGACAAAAATTATGAACTAATTCAATATATAAGAAGTCATGACAATTTTAGAAGGCTAAATGTATAAATTATCCCTTCAACTTTGTTAAATTAGTAGTTTGGCACATTGACATTTAATTTTGATCTATTGAACTTTCATTTTATTTCCAAAGCATATAGAATCCCTAATTTACCTAATCAATTTTTCTTTTGATCAAACCCTAATTTCCTTAACAGTAAATTATGCAGATTCACACATAAAAATACACATGAAGCAA
>CATIWR010109407.1:0-14821 GCA_949677035.1 Omphalea diandra
CACTTGCACATGGAACCAAAAGGATGTTGTGACTGGCTTGTCAAACACTTGCAAATCATGTTGAAGATGGACCAATAGGTCCCATTGGCTCATGTTATTGATCAAATGAATCTCTTGTTATATGTTGGACAACAAATTCAAATGTCACTTAAATCACATGAATTCCAACAAAATTAATCTATTTCACTTGCACTTGTATAGTCAAATGTTATACTTGTAATGTATTATGATGGTATTTGATTGTTGGCAGTGATATAAGAATCTGATTATTGTTTTTATTCATTGAGTCGTGACTCACCAAATCCTAATTATATTTTTCAGATATTGAGGAATAGGGATTGGACACTTTGGTGCTTAGAGTTTTGGTTTGAGACACATGGACCATAGGTCGTCGGCTGAATTCCAACTCTCTCTCTCTCCTTATGTCATGTACATACATTTAGATAGGAACTAGTTATGGTCACTAGTCTTGACATTAGTTAACATATATGTACATTAAATACTTGTTTGATTGTATATGTATGATGAATAAAATCTTTATGCATATGTATTTTCAGACATGGATATTATGAGTTTTGTAAATGAAAATGGTCGTTACATAAAGTCACTGAAACAAATGACCATTCTCAGGGTGAGCATGTTTTCAACATGTTAACAATCAGTCATGATGAAGGGGCAATATCTCATCAACCATGATAAATTTGGCAAAAATATTTTATAGACACGTAGAACATACATAAATATACAACTTTCATGTTTGGAACATCACTAAATCCCAATTCTATGGTCATCAAATTCTTGGAAAAAAGAATTAAAAGACTAGTGAGTTTTCATTAGGTTCAGGGTTCGTCATAATCAATGAGCCATATCTCTTTCCACACAACAAATTAAGCAAAATTGCTTCACAAGAATGTACAGGGGATACAAACCTACAAATTTCATATTTTTCACTTTGTATAAATCAACACATAAGGTCATCAAAATATATGAAAATAGAAAGACTGAGGAGATTTTAGTTGGTTGTGAACCAACCATAATGAAGGAGCCATAGTTCCTTTCACGCAACAAATTAAGCAAAAATGTTTTACATTCATTTAGATGGCCCATAAGCTATAACTTTCATGGTTTACACTTTCTTTAATTTCTCTTCTATGATTATGAAATCAAAGGTACAAAATCTGCTCTAACAATAAAACCAACACAATCAACTCTTATTTCTCTTAAATTTCAATTTCCATACATAAGTTTTACCTCAAATTACTCAATTCTTCCTAATCATTCATGTTTAACAAGTTATGAGGGAGGAATTTCATGCTGGAAGAAGATAAAATCACTTGCCTCTTTTGTCAAAACTACAAAAGCTTAGGGTTTCTTCCAAGCTAGCTCACTTTTATTCCTCTTTTTCTTCTTCTTCTTCTTCTTCTCCTTTCTTTCTTTCTTTCTTAGCTCTCTTCCTTTGTTGCACTCCCATAAGTTTTGCCTCTCCAATATGATCCTAAAAGATGAAAATTTTAATTTGCATACCTACCCTAATAGGACAAAATCATGGTGTCTTCGTACCATTGGTCAGAAGTTTAATATTTCTCTTTTAGTCCCTCTTCTTCACTTTTTCATCACCTCCATCCATCTCCTTATCCCCATATGCTCCTTATATGTTTAAATAAGTTCTAAAATATCATTATTTATGATGTTATAACATGCACACAATATAAGATAATTTGTCATGCAACTATACAAACATCACATCTAGGTTTAAGTGCCCTAAATGCAATGGTGTAAGTGTCATCGTCGTGCCTATCAAATTCACATATCTAAATGATCATTTACCCAATGCATATGTTCATGGTGGGATTGCAAATCATTTTTGCAGTTTTTTTCATCTGAGAATGGTAATGAATGAGGATATGGATGTTACATAATTAGATCATCTAATGTGCAAGTATTAAAAGTAAAAGTCATGCATTCAATTAATGTGTAATATGCAAAATGTAAATGATCTATTCCAAGCATAATATCATATAGGAGTACATTTATATAATTGAAGCAATTTAGTCATACATGGCTTTGAATTAGAATTAAATATAAGACTTTCTCTCATAAAAACATCATTATCTATAGTTTGTTAATATGATGCATGTAGCTTTAAAGGTCACGCAACCATGTTATATAGCATGTATCATCATCATGCTGAGAGTCTTCATCAATGTAGAAATCATAGATGTGGCAACTGGTCCAAGTGGTCTCAACCTTATCTAGGAAGCGCTAGGTCAGAGGGTCCTCGATGAACAAAGGGAGGAACTATACCTCAAATTGGGGAGCATTGAAATGTTGCACACGAGCAGGGTCATAAAATATGCCTGAAGCCAAATCAAGTAGGATGACATAATCCTCATAAGTCCTTAAAGTAACACGTGAGAGATTACACCATAGACTGCTCTAACGGATGTCGATGACAATAACACAGGACATCCACTCAGTCCACTCAACCCTAGTGGCAACTGGTCTCGTCAGGAAACGATTGGAATGATGTTGTGTGTAGTAAAGCCTCGGGTCCATGGTCAAATCAACCAGTAATGCCAACCTCTCTTACAACCATATCTAGAAAAAAAAAGAAAGAACAAGAAAAGAAGAAGAAAAAAATACAGAGAACAAAATGTGCTCGTTAGGTTGAAAACCTGAAAAGGCAGCCTAAGTAAAAATAAGTAGTTCATTAGATTGAAAACTAATAGGGTGGTATAGGTAAAAACTATGGCATAAAAGAAAAGAAAAGAATGAAAAAGATAGAAAATTAAACAAAAATTACAAGAAAGATATTGCAAGAGAAATCCATACCTAAAGTAGCAATGGGCTTCTTGTGAAGGAGTCGCTAAAACTAAGGGCTACTTTGTCTAATCCCACAATGGTCTGACCTAAGATTGTCAACACGGGGGTCTTCCCTGGCTTAGCTCTCTCGATAAGTGGTAAAATCTATAGATTGATCTCCCTATCATCTCTGCACAACAAATACTCACCCATCAAAATTGCTATTGCAATATGAGCCTGAGCCACTCAAGAATGGCCTATGTGGAGAAAAGTATGATGAAAGGAGCCATAAGGATCTACTCCTTACCCAACTTGTACTTGGGCATATCCTCATGCTACATACCAAATAGTTGCACCATCTTTTGAACATAGGGGTAATTTAACTAAGGCAACTTGATTCAATCTATAATCATGACACGATAGTCGAGAATGGCACTAAACTCCTCAAACAGAGGGTAGATTTTTGTCCTCAAAATGGAAAGTATGAGTAGTGGAATCCTATAATCACAAACAACCTATAAAAATTTGTGTTCAAGGTGAAAAAGGTAGTAATGAAGTGCAAAAAGGCTTGTCCATGGTAAATTAGGCAAGATTTAGGGTGCAAGAGATCTTAGAAAGGTTCTTGACATGGTTTGAGGACTAGAAGTGGCAAATAAGGAGTGCAAGTTTGGATGGGTTTTTTATAATAAAAAATTAGACCTATAAGGTTATATAGCCTAGAACTAGGGTGTTGTCCCTTAGTGCCCTAAAAGGAGGGTTGAATAAGGTAATTAAAAATAAAAACTCAGTGCAAAAATGTATGAAAAATCGAGACACAAGATTTATATAGTTTCGATACAACTTGCCTGCGTCCTCTTCTCTAGGATTCTCTTAGAGCTTTCACTATTTAGATAGCTTAAGGTGCTATCAACAACCTTTACAACATAGTTTTTGAGCACTACCAAGCCTATACAAGTAGACTTATAGGTGCTACTAAAACCTAATGCCAAAGTAGTTTTCAGGTACTACCTTAAACCTTTCACAAAGTATGGTTTTTAAGATCTCCTAACTAAGGGTTTACTTAAACAAAATACAACTTTAAAGATGAGGATAACTCTCTTACTCAAGCAATAAAACACTTTAAAGTACAATCACAAAGTATGCTTGATCTTGTTGAGAGTATTGAGAGAATATCTAGAGAACTTATTCTTCAAACTTTGTTGAAGATAACACTTGCAAGCTTTAGACAATGAACTTTTCTTAATTATTAGATCACTCTTAGTTCACCCTTTTGATTTGAAAATAGTTTCATAATACAATACTTATTTAATGGAATAGTTCTCTCTTTGCTTCTATTAAGAGTGGATCCTTTTATGGGTTAAAATAAAGAACTATGCATTAGAAAGAAAGTTGTCACTTTATATTATAGATAAAGACAATCAATGCCCATTGGGAATTCTCCACACTTATTGTTAAGTCATTAACCATCATTGATTTCATGAAAATGGGTGGTTGTCAAGCAAAATATAACTTCGATCATTAGTACTAAAGAAATGCACATTAGGACTAGCAATTAAAGAGAAGTTTGTCTTAATGCTCCTGCTTTGACTTTCTCATTTATTTATACAAATAACTTCGATGGTTGTTAGATATTCTCAATACCTATTGGGCTTCATTATCAATCCTTATTAAAGTATCAATAATGCCCATTGTAGATTTCCAAAAAGGTGTGAACTTGATGCTTTATTTTCTAAAATATTTAACAATACTTAAATGGCAATTGGTGAACATCTAATGCTCGTTGGCAATCCTCAATTCCTGTTACATTATTAAGTGTGCCTCATTAGAGGGTCTAGAAACTTTAGCTCAATCTAAAGAGCTTTTCCAACACCTGTTTTGAGATTTTGAGAGTTTTATTCAATTCAAGTCACTTGATCAACACTTGTTGCGAAAATGCAACAATTGTTGTGAGATCAAGAATAATGCCTATTAATAAGTTCAATGTGTATAGCTCATGTGTTTGAGTTATCCAATGCATGTTCTAATACAAGATAATGTATGTTATGAGATCTAAAAGAGTTTGCTAATGCTAGGGTAGTGTTAGCTCTGTTCATCCTAAAATGTCCTAAGCAATCATCCAAAAGTGGGGCTTTCAAATCGCCCAATAAACCATACAATGGTGCAAAATAATAACTAAAATGTTCTATACTAGAAGGAAAAAAGAAAAATGTCCTAAATAGCCAAACAGATAAAAAAAGAGGGGCTCTCTATGGCTCAGCTACCACTGCTCCTAGAATGGGTCACCTTAGAATCCTCAGCCTCACCATCCATCGCCACAAATCCATGCTTTATAACCACCTGAGTCAAGGTCTAGATTTTTGCCTTCACCTCTACAAGGCACTCATCCTTCTCTCTAATCTTGCAATTATAATGTTGGATCATCTCCTGTAAGGAACATGAGGGTTAGGATAAATAGGACACAAAACACACAGAACATAAACCGCAAACACGCATGTATGCATTATTTTGTTTTCTCTTACTAAACTATAAAGAATGCATCTACTGTATAATGGCCCACATCAGGGTGGTGATCAGGTTGACCATGGCCTCGGCCTTGACATGAGGAATCTATAAGAAAAGAGAGAAATGCATTCTTAAAAACATAATTTACTATGAAATCAAGACAAAAAAGCTTAGAGAGTACTTACATGTGTAGTCTCAATTGGCTCGAACGTATAGACAGACCGAGTGATTTGCAGTGACATAATGGATCCAATAAGACTCAACTAGACTATTTGGCATAAAAGTCAAATTGCCTACCATCATTAGCTCCACACCACCTAATAAAGATATGCGGGCCCATTAGAGACCTTGGGCAACAACAGTGCCAGACCTCAAATTGACCACCATCGCAGGTCTCTATGCTGCCTGAGCGATAGTACCTCAACCTGTATGTTGTAAAACAACCCCTTCATTGGGTGCATAATGAGGTAATGCCCTGATAGTCATTTTTGATAAAGGAAGGTTCCCTACGAATGCCCCTGCCATCCAAGACCTGTAGGGAGAATTGGCATAAGATAACTGCTCCTTAGCCATGTAGCATAGTGTTACAGCAAGCTCTGCACCCTCAAGATCTCTAGCCCAAAATAAGCTCATTGGTGGACATTATGGGATGGATTGCTCATCTAAGGCCTCGTTAGTAAAAAACGTGCTATTGAAGGTACCACTCTCGGATGGATGGCTCCACCATAAAATAATGACTGAAAGAAATAACCTCGAGCTCTATGACCTTTAGTGGCCATATCTACATAGAACCCCTCCAATCGAGGCGTAGCTATAATAAAGACACAAAAACACTGTAAGTGTAAGACCATATGGTGAAAATAAATGATTATGACTAATATAATTATATTTATGAAGGAAAAGTGCTTGGTTTAAAGTGATCATGTTTAGGCAAACACGCATGGTGACAATAGAGGACTCCTCATAGGACACAATGCTCCATCAAGCAAAATGAGGGTAGCCACCCTCCATATCATCTACAGGGTCCTGCCCCTCTAGTAGGCCAAGCTCAACACCACATACTTGTCAAACAAAAATGACATAAATTTCAAAAATTGTAAAACATGACTAAAGCTGGAAAAGAGAGTTAAGGAATATATACGATGAGTACCCTCTAAGCATTGTACATGTATCGCTTTAATAATGTGTGTCATCAAAGAATATATCCTCAGTGCCTCCTTTAGCAACATCTGTAGGAAGATCTAAATCCAAGTCCCCTCTAAATGGGCTAGAATCCAAGGGTGTAGAATGCAACGCCACTCCTCAGTAGGACGCATAACATTGCCCCCTTCTAGAAGGTGACAATACCGTATAAAATGATAGAGTTAGTAAATGGCCAAATGTATGAGTGTATGTGTGTTTGCACATGATTATCGAAGTCTGAAGGCAAAAGGTTGGTAAATCATGGCTAATAAGGTTCATCCACAAGTTTTGAGAAAAATTATAAAGTTAATTTTCTTTAAAAAAAATTCAGTGTTTAGAGACAAAATACCACAAGAATTGTAAATTCGCAGAAATAATGAATTATTTACCCAGGTATGTACCCTAATTGCCTATGAATAACTTTATAAATTAATTTTGGTTTTTTTTATGTAGGTTGTAGAATAAAGCCTAAAGCACACAAATCGAGGTAATTAACCAATTTAATAAATTAAAAATAAATTCTATTGAAAATAAAGGGTGAGTTTCTTAGAAACTATTTCTAAATATTTTTAAATTCTACTGAAATAATGTTCATATGCTAAAAAGTTTCCAAGGAAGCTCTCAAAATTTACAATGATCTGCATAAAAAATGAAAATAAAAGTTGAAAGAAAAGAAAAGAACACCAACAATTCACAAGGCAACTCCTACAGGATGATCGAACAAGTTGTAGACCGTTGGTGTGTCACCAGCCAGAGGAAAACCAAGTGGAATCATCTTCATGATCATGCCCTTTAGTGGGCTCACTTGTGCAAATCCCTATTGAGACCACAACTCCAACACATTCAGGGTTGGGATGTCCTTGTCAGGAAACTCGTCTTGAACATCAAACATCTTACCATATGGATACCATAGTAACCGTTCGAAAAGCAGAAGAAGTCCTAAAAGCTAAGTCCGAAGTTTTAAGAGAGAAAGGAAAAGAGAGAGAAGAAGAATAATGTAAACGAGATGAGCCGTTTTCGAGGGCTTATATAATAGCCCTTGGATGTACAACCCTAGTTGGATAAATTGGTCAGAACCTTGTAAGCCCATATCTCTCTTTAGCCCAAAGCCAAAACACCCTTTCCAACCTTCTAAGCCAATCCTTTTCTAAAATACCATTGACTTCCCAAAAAGCCCAATTACACCTGAATTACCAAAATACCTCTGAATTCCTAAAAAGCCCAACTACACCTAAATTATAAAAATACCTTTAACTTCCTATAGAGTAATATTTCAAAAAGGAATTACTTTTTTTTTTAAATGGTAAAGTCTGAGGAAACACCTCTTGCAACACCATGGCCCAGACCCATTACTTTACGACAATGATAGACCCCTATAATAGCTAGAAGAATTATAAGAATATAGATTCAATTTTACAAATGCCAGAAGGGCCCATATGACACCAAGACCACCTAAGGGGCATCCTTGAGCCAACATCATCAATTAAAAAGACTGAAGCACCCATAAAGACCTGCTGAAGGCATATACAACTCCTGGTACCTACTAAAAGATGTCATAACAAGTCCAATACTTACTAAGGGGTTACTAGAAGAAGGTATTCAACCTTGGTACTTGCTAAAGGGTTATTGGAAAAAGGTATTCAACCTTAGTACTTACTAGAGGCTACCAATAAGCTTAGATCTGCTAGAGGGTTACTAAAGAGATGAACTCCAGTACTTGCTAGAGGGTTGCTAAAGAGATCAACTCTAGTACTTGCTAGAGGGCTGTTGGAAGGCAAAAATAAACCTTGATACTTACTAGAGAGCTGCCAAGAAGTTTAGTACTTGCTTAAGAGTTGTTGAAGAATGATCAACTATAGTACTTGCTAGAAAGCTATTGGAAGAAGGTACTTAACCTTTGTACTTGTTATAGGGCTACTAAGGAGATCAACTCTAGTACTTGCTAAAGGGTTACTGAAAGGCAAAAGTAAACCTTGGTACTTACTAGAGAGCTTCTAAGAAGTTTAGTATCTACTTGAGAGTTGTAGAAGAATGACAAACTCCAATACTTACTAGTGGGCTACTGGAAGGAGAAACTTAACCTTGGTACTTACTAAAGGGCTACCAAATAGCTTCGTACTTGCTCAAAGAGCTGTTAAGAAAATTGCATCTTTTTGTATCCTTTATCCGGTGTTCAAGTTTATAACTAATGCTTTGCTATGTCTTATCCTACAGTCATTTCTCAGATGTTATTTTCTAAGCCTTGCAAAGCAAAGGGCAAATTATAAGCATCAAATTTTTGGACCTCCGAATGCAAAGTTAAATGATAAAAATTATTGAACTAGTTCCTTAGATTGCAAAGGAAATTAGAGAAAGAGGAGAAAAGCACTCAGAAACCTTGGAAAAATCTAAGATCAAACGTAAGACTAAGCCTAAGGCTACCTGCTAGGTTTGTTGGGTTGCACGACCCATCAAGTAGGGTTGTACAACGTATATGCCAATGCTATACAACCTATTAAGTAAGGTTGTACAACCTATGTACCAAGGCTGTATAGCCACATACAAGGTTGTACAGCTATACACAGGGTTGTATAACCCACCTTAAAAACCTAGCCTTGAGAATCTTCTGGAACTAGTCCCCCTTTAAACCCTAAAGCTGTATAGCCCTGACAAATAATGTATAACCCATTTTTTACTGTAAAGTCCTCGTGCAAAGCATAATCTCAAGAGTTTTATCTCCCCTTCTATGATTAGACATGTCCATAGTGCAACCATAACCATTTATGGCCCTATGCACCCATTTATTATATATAAATACCTCATGTTTAAAGAGGGAGAGGAGGCTTTGAAACCCTAAGGATGTTTTGCCAAAATCACTTCTCAACTCACACTTACCACAAAAAACCCTAATACACCAACTTACCTAACTTATTCAAAGATAGAACTAGGTCTTTCTCTTCACCTTTTGATCATCTTAAAGATAGTAACTGAGGAACTTAAGGTTTCAATGACTTTGAGAGTCCTTCTTTGCATGGTTTTATTTGTGTTGGAAACATGTGAATAGTGTCTTAGCCATTACCCCTTACATTGATTTGCATTCTAACCTTCTTCATGGCTACTGATGCTCCTAGATGTTTAAGCTCTTTATGAGTAATGAGAAGGAGAGTTCATCAACCCTAGAATCTCTCTTTTGTAATGACTATTGCCTTAGGCCATATGATGTCCTTCAAAATGTCTTGCATCTCATATTTATGGTTTCTAGCACTTCATGATCTATATATTTTGCTCATGTTATATCATGTTTGATATTTTGATTTGTGATGTTGGAATATGCATTCATGGGCTTTGAATGTATGTTAGGATACCATGACTTTAGGAGACATGACGAAATGGCCACTATGGACCTACTTCATTTCTTTTATTTACTTTATATTTTCTTTGTTTATTTTTTCCATATGGATTCATCACTAACTTATTTTCTTCTTTTGGGTGTAGGTGCAATTACTTAGTTTAAACCATGAATTTGGTCATGGTCACTATCATATATGGGTTATGGATGATTATGAGTGTAGATGGATATATGCATGAAACTCTCTTTGCCATGATATATGATCCCCCTCTTCGTGTTAAATGCTATGTGTGGATGATGGATATACATGAAACCTATTTTGCCATAATGCATAATCTTTTTTCCCTTTGAGTTAATGATTTGGTTTATTTAAATGAATCATGCTCAGATGTATGCTTAGAGATGGTAATTAGACTAATCAATAACTCGGTTAAAGTATTAAAAGTGAACCAAAGAGACCCAAATACTAGATCCAAATATTCAGGTGATTCGGGAGTGTCTGACCTCTTTCCTAAGTCATACCCAATTTTCGAACCTAATCTCTGATGGGGTGAAGATGAAATAGGTCTTCTAATTAACTTATATTAGGTTTAGATTTTTGTCTTCCATTGATTCTTGTCCAAACCAAAGATGGGATGCAACTTTATATTTTTCCTAGGGATGATATGCATGTGTTATCCCACATTGGTCCCTCATTGACCGCTAGTTTGGAAAAAAAAAAAAAAGGGCTTTTACCTTACATAAGGCCTTAAGGATTCCTTATTGATCCAAAATCGCGAGACATCTTAAGGTTATTACCAATGTAAAAACCTTTATCCATTCGATCCCTCCATGATCGATAAAAAGTAGGAGTCACAAGCAAGATTCCACTCATTCAAGTGCAACCATGAATATTTAAGGCGCTCACAAGAATTATTAGCCATTAGGAAAAAATTAGCATAATAAGACTATAGATGTGGATGTGATGTGACCTATGAGGCATTTTACAAACTCAGAGATGTCTTTGTTTAAAGCTTTTAAAAGGCTCCAAAAGAAATAAGTGTTAAGACTGGTCCTTCCTAAGCCACCCTCGAATCCATTATCGATGGGATATGGTGCAAATACTGACCATACTTATCATTAAGGGGTTGGCCATTGCATCAATTGTTATTTTAGGTTTAAACACAATCCAGGATCTTATTGACTTTAAGGCAATAGTCCCACCTGATCCTGGATAACCAAGTATCTATAGAAATCCTCTCATGAATTACTATGATGTCTCACCTTCAACTCAAGGGACTTTTATGATTAACTCTAAGATTTTTGAGGAGGTTGTCATGGTCACCTTTGAAGAGGTGCCACCTATAAATGTCATTATTTCCATTTATGCCATTAATTTATATGTTATATCCATGCAAGTGCACGTGCGAGTTTAACATAGTGAAGGGTTGTCAAATCCACAACGACTATGATATCAAGTACTGTCAGTCTAATTACTATGATCATCTAGAGTTCTCTATGGTATTGATAAAAAAAACTAACTGAAAATAGAAAGTAAAATGAAATAACAATGACAATAAGGCTTAGAATCGAGTTATCTCTTACAATGGATGTAGATAAACTAATGGACTCTATGATTATTTCATGAATGGTTGATGTTAAGGAAGGCTAGCCTAAATATTCTTAAACCTTTTCTCAAAGTAAATAAGATGATGCTAATATGAAACAAGACCTATTATCATGACAAGTTCACTCATTAACATATCAAGCTCCATGATTAACCTTGAATCCCCTTAGCCATGCATTTATCCCTAAACTACAATAATCTAAGTTCAATGGTTACTGATCCAATGTCAGACTTTATCTCTCATTACTTAATTTGACATCTAAAAGCATGCAAATAGCGGCTAAGTATTCATAAGCATTAAACACATAGCCATTAAATCAAATCAGAACCCATTCATTCATAAAAATTGAGTCAAATCATAAATAACACCATTGTAAGTTCAAACTCAATCTTAAAAAATGAGTTTAGCCTCTCATCATGTTGGAAATCAATAACACATAAAAGATATGAAAAGAATACATAAAACTCATATTAGAAATAAGAAAGATGAGAAAGAATTTGTGTCACTCAATTCTTCAATCCTTCATGCTTAAAAACATGAATCCTTACATTCTTCTCGATCAAAAGATGTTTAGATGTTGTTTTCCTCTTATTTTTTTTCTCAAAAGTTGGCTAAAATTCTTTAAAGTTCAAACCAGGTTTGTTCCCTATAAAAGAAACCTTAAGTTTCCTTTACATAAGGCCTTGAAAAAGTTGATTTCAATTAAAAAATTGCACCTGAGATCGCCTTGGTTGGAGCTTGCAACTAAAAGTCATGCCTACAATAATGTCTTAGCCCAGATGTTATAGTCTGTGACTCAAAATTCATGCCTGTAACAAAAGCATTAAGCCTTCACTATTCAAATTATAGTTTAGTTCCTATAGTTATGTCTTTGTACCATCTTGGTCCAAATATGCTCCAAATGCATCTAAATGCCTCTAAACATGTAAAAATCAACATAAAACATTCAAATATGAGGAATAACATGAACTAACATCAAAATAACTCAAATTAAACATAGAAAAATAATAATTAAGCTTAAAACTTATAAACATACTATGAATAAAATGATTTATGTTGAATCTCAACATTCTAAGTCTTATTTTGATAATTAGAAACATGACAAAGAGCTAACATTTGTTTAAGTTCTTTATGATAAAACTTGTAGGCCTATCAACTCTTTGGAATATGATGATTAGAAAAGGAATTATGTTTGAAAACTCAAAGCATTAGAAAGTAAAGATCAAAGCAAACTCAATTTAACAAACCAATAGGTGTTGTCTATCCACCCGTTTGCATGAAATTAATGACAGTTAATGCCTTAGCAATGGACTGAAGATTACTCAACGTGCATTGATAGCCTACAACTATAATGTGAAGTGACATTTCTTTTTCTAACAACTAGTTCTTTGTTCATGGTATAAAAAGATCTACTCTCAACAGAAATAGCCTACAATGATAATATGAACTGACATTTCTTTTTCTAACGACTAGTTCTTTGTTCATGGTATAAAAGATCTACTATCAACAGAAATAAAGAGGGAAATGTTCCACTAAGTGAGTATTGTATGGTGAAAGCTATTTTCAATCAAAAAGGGTAAACAAAGAGTGATCTAGCAATTAAGAGAAGTTCATTATTCAAAGCTAACAAGAGTTATCCTCAAAATAAAGTTCAAAGAATAAGCTTTTCAAAAATTCTCTTCACATTCTCAACCTTATCAAGCATATATTGTGAGATTATTTAAAGTGTCTTTATTGCTTGAGCAAAAAAGTTTTCCTCCTTATATTGATGTATTTAGTTTGAGAAAACCTTAGATTAGAAAACCTTAAAAATTATATATTGTGAAAGGTTTAAGGTAATACATAGAAACTACTTTGGGTTAAGGTTTAGTATTTATGAACTACTTGTAAAAGGTTGATAGAGCCTAAGAATTTATCACTTGTAAAGGCTTAGTAGTGCCTAGAAACTTATCTTTGTAAAGTTTGTTGATAGCATCTTAAGTTATCAAGATAGTGAAGGCTCTAGTAGAAATACTATAGGAGAGGACGTAGGCCAATTGTGTTGAACCTCTATAAATCTTGCGTCTTAATTCTTCATCTATTTTTGCATTTAGTTTTAATTTGTATTACTTGTCATTTCCTTATTCAACCTCTATTCTAGGGTAATAAGGAAGATAATTTCATCAAATTTATTAGACTATGGTAGTTAACCCAAGTCTTGGACCTCTTTTGATCTTGACAATGGAGATTAATCATGTCTAATATTTCAAATAAGTGTTATTTTGCAGCCTTCAGTGTTTATCTAAAGTTGGAAGTTGGATGAAGCTCCAAATTTCTCAAGTATGAAAAAATGACTTCTAAAACGCGACTATTATCTTGTATATGCGGCTACAATATGTGAAGAAGCATTGCTAGAAAGCAGACATGCGAAATCACGGAGCCATTCTCGGTCACAATTCATCCAAATGATAGAGTCCAAAATTGACAGTCGAAATCACGGTGTATGTCACGCCCTAATCACGACCGCGAATTTCGAAGTGACTCAAAAGGGAAGCAAGTCCACAGTCACAGTATGACACATGTTCCAACAAACCATTGGAAGTCAAAATTCGCGAAGGCATCTTGTTGGTAGCGACCGCGAACTATGAACTAAAAGATAATCATTTTTGGCAGACGAATTCGCGTCCTATGTTGCGTCATGTACAAGAAGGCTCGCGACCGTGACTTATGAAAGTAAGTTAAAGAGCAACAACTATATTTTCCTGCAGAACTAATTAGAAGTTGCCACGTGGACTAGCCGTTAGACACAAATAGGATTTTCCTTCAAAAATTTGGATTTTGCGACCGCTAATGAGTACTAGCGACCGCGAATTGAGACTGTCAAACATTTAATGCAAAATCTGTCAAGCATGTCTCAAAGATTTGATGAGCTATGGTCTGCAACATCTCTTTGGTGAAGTTGGGCTATAAATACTCCATCAAACAACCATGAAGGAGGTTGCTAAGAAATTTATTACAAATAATTAAAGCTCTCAATCTTTGCTACTCATTTTCTTCAATTCTCTTTATGAAATTGTAAGTGTTAGGTGTGAGCATTAAACACCAAGTTGTAAGGTTATAGTGTTAGCCTGTAAAAACACTTTAAGAAAGGTTTAAGTGTGAGCCTAATGAAACACTTGAGTGAGGTTGTGTGTTAGCCTAAAAACACATTGTTGTAAGGTTGTGTGTGAGTCATCAAAACACAAGTTGTACAAGTTGGGCATGAGCTTGAAAACACCTAGAGATAGTGAAATACCCAATTGATAGATTGGGGAGTGGACATAGGGTGAATTATATCCGAACCACTATAAATCGGTGTCTCATCTTTACTCATTGTTCTTCCCCTCTTCTTTGTCTTTTAATTTTTTAATACACCAATTCA
>CATIWR010109413.1:0-12907 GCA_949677035.1 Omphalea diandra
GTGATAATGCTAATGAATGTGACTAGGGATGTTACAGATCCCTTTTTTGAGTTACTTGATTTGTAGCCTAAGAAAGAATTTAAGCTATCCCATCATGCTCATTTCGAATTCTTTAGTCATACACTTAGCAGTAGCACTAAATATAATATCATCAACATAGATTTAGACAATTAAAGTGTCTTACTTGTGCTTTTTAACAAATAGTGTAGTATCAACCTTTCATTTCTCAAAATCATTTTGCAAAAGAAATAGACTTAGCCTTTATCATACCAAGCTCTTGGAGCTTATTTCAATTCATACAAGGCTTTGTTTAATTTGAAAACATGGTTTGGAAAAATAATGTGATTAAAAATTGGGAGGATGTTCAACATAAACTTCCTCCTCAATAATGCCATTTAAAAATGCATTCTTAACATCGATTTGGAAAAGTTTAAAGTTCATATTACATACAAATGCTAAGAGAATCCTAATGGCCTCTAATCTTGCAATGAGGGCAAAGGCTTCATCATAGTCTATGCCTTCCTTTTGGTTCTATCCCTTAGCAACCAATTTAGCCTTTTTTCTAGTAATGACACCTTGCTCATCTAACTTATTTCTCAACACCCACTTACTACCTATAATAAGGTGATTTTTAGGCCTAGGGACAAGTTCCCATACTTTGTTTCTCTCAAATTGGTTGAGTTCTTTTTGCATAGTAAGTACCCAACTTTCATCTTTAATGGCCTTATCAATTGATTTCGGCTTTAATTGAGAAACAAATGCAAGATTATTATCTAAATGATGTAATTGAGATCTAGTACTTACACCATTTGATGTATCACCAATGACCAAGTCCTTGGGGTGATACTTGGAGAATCTCCAATCTTTGGGTAGCTCTTGCCTTGGTTCATCCTATTGTTGAAGTTGTGATTCCTCATCCATTCTTGATGATTCACCTTCTTCTTTATCATCTCTTCTTGTAGTATCTTCAAATTCCATCTTTTCTAGTTCACCTACAAGATTATCAACAAAAGTACATTTCCCAAGATCAAGTTTACTAGATTCATCAAAAACAACATTCATAGACTCTTCAACTACCATAAAACTTTTATTGAAGACTCTATAAGCCTTGCTTGAGGTGGAATAACCTAAGAATATTCCTTCATTAGTCTTGGAATCAAATTTCCCAAGATTGTCCTTGGTATTCAAAATATAGCACTTACTTCCAAAAGCTCCTAGATATGAGATCTTGGGTTTTCTACCATTCCATAGCTCATAAGAGGTTTTATTGATAATGGGTCTTTTAAAAACTCTATTTGCTACACTTCATCACATTTTTAGCTCTCAAATTTTATCCTAAAGATATAAAATTTAATTTGTATACCCACTGCAATAGGACAAAATCATGATTCCTCATTACCATTGGTTTCGAAGTTCAATATTCCTCTTTTAGTCCCTCTGCTTCACTCTTTCATCACCTCCATCCATCTCTTAATACCCATATGCTCCTTATACTTTTAAATAAGCTATAAAAGACCATTAATCAAGATGATATAACATGCACACAACATACGGTATTTTGCCATGTAACTATGCAAACATTACATATATGTTCAAGTGTCTCAAATGCAATGGTGCAAGTGTCATCGTCATGCTTATCCCATTCACATATCTAAATGATCATTTATCCAATGCATATGTCCATACAGGATTGCAAATCATTTACGTAATGAACTTATTCATGTGATAATGCCAAAGAATGAGTTTAGGGATGTTACATTTCCCATAACTGAATCATCCTATTTTTCCATACCTATCATGTCTCCTTATCTGAGCTTTCCCATGGATTAACAATGTAAATAATTGGACCTCACTTATGACCTCCTTGATAGTAGCAACCACAAACTTCCTCAAGAATTTAGAATCTATCATTAATGTCCCTTGAATTGGTGGATCGACATTATGATTGTTTAGGAGAAGGTTTCCTCAGATGATAGGCCTATCAATATTTGATAGGATAATCATCTTATTATAAATGAGATCCTAAATCTCGTGTCCTAACCTATAACAACCATTATTATTGTGATATGCTCCTTTATGAAAAATGTAGTAAGTAGTGGTGTCATATCCCCTGGGCACCCGGTTAGGAGGTGGTCTTGGTGCCAGACTCTACAGTACTCACTTTTTTTGTAACCTCTCAAATGTCTTAGACAATGGCATGCCCAGATTAATGAACTGTCTTGGTGCCTTTACCATATTTACAAAAATTGCTTTGTTTTTTTTAGACTGATGCTAAGATGGGGCACTTCTTCTTCCCCCATATTGTCTTCTCGACTCAAATTCAAACTCATCATCTTGCAAACCTACATCATGAAGGTCTTCAAAGTTTCTAATCAAAATTCTCTAAATTATTGTGCTGATACTAGGTAGAGCCTATTTAATAATCATTCTAACTTATTCTCTCTTTATAGGCTGTGTGGTTGCTTTTAAAGTAGTCTTTTTCCATTTCCTAATGCCAACATCAAAGCTCTTTTAGATTTTCTACCCCAATGATTCCAAATCTTGCAATGTAACTTCTAAATCCGAATTGTAAGCATAGTGCCTCTCAAAAGCTTTTGTCAACTCTTTCTAATCTTCCCTAATAGTTTCTGGTTGATTGAAATACCATGTCTTTGTAGACCTTTCTAGTGATAACTCAAAAAGTTTTAACATAGTATCTATAGGATTTTTGGATGCCTTCACAACTAGCACAAATGAATGGACATGGTTATTTGCATTTTGAATCCTTATGAATTTTAGAAGCTCTGGCATATAAAAGTTAGCTAATAGCTTATCAGGTTTATGAGCAAGAAATTCCTCAATGTCTATTTCCTTTTCCAAACCATTAGCATTTAAGGTCTTATATATTTTCTCCAACTGCTTGGCAAACTCATCAAACCAAGTGATTTCCTTCTCACTTTCTTGGTATTTTTCCAAAATGGTAATTATACTTCCTACTTCCCTGACAAGCTTGCTTTCAATGTATTATTTCATCTCGAATAAATCATCATCAATCATCACAGGCTGGGGTGCTTCCATTGGTGCTTTCCCTTTGTTAGTCCTAATAATAGAGGTCTCCCACTTTTTAGGATCTCATTGACACGCTTGTTTACTTTCTCAGTAATCTTCTCTTCCATATTGCAGTTAAAGTCGACCATCATATTATCTAGAACCTCTAGTGGCATGGTTAGTTTTATGAGTAGATCAATTTTTTGGCCCAGACTTAGAGTATTACTCTGTTTAGCAAGTTGATTCTACCTTCTCTTTCATGATGGTTTGGATGGAGCTACGACGGCTATAAGATAAGGGTTATAGTATGATGTATGAATAGGTAATCAATGCATGTATGCATAATATGCACAAGTCATTTTTCATAAGATCCTTCTAACCTTTTCCCTCACGCACATGAGGTATAGTGACCCATTCCTTTATGGAGTCTCATTCTTATACCATCATGGGGTAAAGAATGGGTTGAGTCACCTCAAGTCGGGAAAAGTTAAAGTGTCGAAAAAACTTATACATAAAGGCATTAAAAAATGAATTCTTTACATCACTTGAAGAAATATGTACAAGTAAGGAAAAAATTCCTTTTGAGGAAAGAGGGATATACATGAAAAGTATTTACATAGTGAGGAAGGGGAATACATATGGGGAATAATTACATTAAAGGGGTGGGGTAACATTTATAAGTACATTAAGGGTTCACAACCATGTCTTCGTGAACTTTCACTCTTATTTGAAGAAATGCAAATAATTGAGAAATCTTATTCCAAGGTACTATTGATTTCTACATATGCCTAGTAGTTGAGAAGGTTGTTATAATTGATGGCTTCCATAAGCTTAATGGGTGATTCTCATGATCTCCCTTTCAATATACCTATAGGTACTAAGCTCATGAGTGATGAATACTCCTCATAATCTCCCAAGCCTAAATGGGGCTTAAGTCTCAAGTTTTGAGAACCATTGATTTATCTAAAGGTTCCTAATACTTATGGTCAAGTGTGGAGGCTACATGAATGTAGTAGACTTACTTAATAATAAGTTTAAAATGCTAAAAGTGAACTAGAGATTAAACACGAAGTCAATTTATGCTCTCCAATGGAGTCACCACTATGAGCCTCCCATGGTTTTGCTATTACACTATAATGAGTGAAATCTTGCTTATGACTTCATCCATTCTATCGATAATAAGGAGATTGAGAATATAAGGGTGTTTACATTGGTAATAATCCCAAGGTATGACATGTGTTTTGATCAATGAGGGATCCTTTTAGGCCTTATGTGACTTTAAAGCCTTAAGTAAAAAATGATGTCATCAAGAGATTGAATGCAGGATAATACGTTGGTACCCTCCTTAAGAAATATGAAGTAGCCACTCGACTTTGGTCAAATCAATATTTGAAAGAAAACACAATTTCATTCTAATATAAGCCAATTAAAAGGCTCATTTCGTTTTCACTTTATTAAAGAATGGGTTTAAAAATTAGATATGGCATGGGTAAGAGGTTAGGCACTCCCAAACATTCTAGCATCTTTGTTTCACTTTTAAAATTTTAAACAAGTTATCAATTAGTCCAATGCCACTAATAATACATCTAAAAGCAATTCACTTTGGCAAATAAAATCATCAACTCAAAATGATAGGGGGCATACATCACAATAATGGGGATAAGCATGCATTGTGATCCATTTATCCATATTCAATCATCAGAGAGGGAATGAGGGTCATGTATCATGGCATAGGGATTATCATACATTCATGCATGCATTCATCCAGACCAAAATCATCCATAAACACATAGGATGATGATCAAGATCACATTCATGGTCTAACACTAGTAAGTATACCTACAACCAAAGGAATAAAACATGTTAGTAATGAATCGATATGGAAAAAAAACCAAAAAAAACATAAAGTAAATAAAAGAAACAAAGTAGGTCCATAATGCCCATCTCACCATGTCCCCCAAAGTCAAGGTATCCTAATAAACATTCAAAGTCCATGATTACACATTCCAACATACAAATCAAAATATAAAATGTGATATAGCGTAACCAAAATACACAAATCATAAGGTGCTAGAAATCATAAACATGAAATGCAAGATACTTTTGAGAACATCACATGGCCTAAGGCATCAACCTTCACAAAAGACAGATCCTAGGTTTGACAAACACTCATTCTCATTGTACATAAAGAGCTTGGTTATCCAAGAGCATTACTAACCATAAAAAAGGTTAGAATGCCAAATCAAATAAAAGGATAATAGCTAATACACTACTCACATGTTTCCAACACCAATACAATCATGAAAAGGAGGGCTTCTAAGATCATTAGAACCTTAAGTTGCTATCTTGGTCATTGCCCTAAAATGATCAAAACATAATTAAAATTCATCATTGAATCCACATAGAGAGCATGAACATTGTGATGGCAATAACAATGGAAAACATTGCGAAACCTATCAAAATTATATTTTAAAAGTGAATAGGGGTCATTGACTATCTAACCTTACCTTATTATACCAATGGAATGACAAAGAAACATAATTGAAAACCTTGGATAACATAAATCTGGATGAGAAGAAAATAGTTTCATAAAATTATACCCAGGAAACTAGGGCTATATAACTCATTGTTAAGGTAATAAAACCCATAATGGTGGCTTATACAACTCCTAAATCTTTGGTTTTGAAACTAGAAAGAAGATGAAGAAAGGGAAGAGGATAGGAGAAAATGGGGAGTCTTCGATGCCTTTGTATGTTTCAATGCCCTTAAAGGCTCACATGGTGTTCTATATCCTCAAAATGCTTCAGGAATGCTCAAACGGTGAATACAAATACCTAGTTCTACCTTAGAATGAGTTGGGTGAGTTAGGATCTTAGGGTTTTCTATGTTAAATGTGAGTTGAGAAGAAATTTTGGCAACGTATCCTTGGGGTTTCCAAGCCTCCCCTTTATCTTCAAAATGTGGGGTATTTATTAGTGTTAGGTGAGTGCATAATGCTAGAAATAGTTATGGTTGCACCATGAACGTGTCAAATCATAAAGAGGGAGCTAAATGTTCTAGAATTAAGGGTTGCATATGGGCTATATAGATAAGAAATGGTTGTACATCCACCTTTTAGGGGTATACAACTCAAGGATTTAAGGGGGAACTAGTTCCATATGATTATCAAGACTAAGGCTTTAGGGCGGGTAGTACACCCTTGTCCATGGCTTTATACCCTTGTTTAATGGGTTATACAACCTAAGTTGATGGATTATACAACCCATAAAGCATAATATACAACTTTGGCCTGGGTTATGGGTTTGGTCTCAGTTTGGTCTTGGGTTTATCTGAGGTATCCTAGAGCCTTTCATCTCTTTCTTTAGCAATTCCCCTTGTATTTTGGGGATAGGTTTTGTGATTTTCATCATTGGGCTTGCATCCCAAGGCCTAAAATCCAATGCTAACACTTAGTTTTCTAAGAGTGAGTGGAATGATGATTTGTAAGTTAATAAGATCTTATATCTCATTCCTCACTTAGTAACATTAATCCATATAGTGATTAGCCTTTTGGTGAAAAGTGCAATAGGTATTAGCACCGTATCCTTGTGCTAACAGATTTGGCAATAACCTAAGTAACAATGACCTTAGCAACCCTTTCTTATTAAGCTAGTGAAATGCCTAGGATAGCATATGGAAAGATATGCAAAATGTCTTATTAGGTATACAACATTCATATCAACCATCTTGTGCCCTTCAATTTAACCTTAAGGCTTATGGTTCCTTCTTTAAGAATATTGCCTTTTCGAATTAAAATCTTGCTCCATAGCCTTTAGTGCCACTTCCCTCAAGTCCCTAAAGCTCCTTACTAACATGCCTCATATCCTTATGATAATGCTTGATAATTCTATTCTAATAATCATCATGATTTGCTCCCTTTTTATTGATATGGTCTTTACTTTTATATCCATCTTCTTTCACCTTCGTAGGAAATCATTGAAGCTCTCACCACTATTTTGCTTTAATGACTCCAGGTCATAAAGGGTAAACTCTAATTTATAATTATATGCATAGTGCTATTAGAAAGTCTTGCATAACTCTTTATAATCTTTCCCAACATTCTTTGCTGGTGTGAAATACCAGCTCTTTGAAGATGCTTCTAATGATAAATCAAATAGTCCTAACATCGTGTCAAATGAAATCTAGATGCTTTGATGGTAAGTACATAGGGATTGATAATAATCTATAGCATATAGAAATTAGAACAGAGGTTATCATATTTGCACACCAATAACTCCTTAATGTCAGCCCTTTGTTCTATCCCTTTTGTGCCTGAGCTTTTTTAGGTCTTCTCTATTTACCTATGAAACCTATCCATTTTGGCACTATCTTTGCTTGTGGTAATCCTCCATCCCAAACACGTTGTTATCTATTATTATTGAGGGTGAAGTGTCCACTATATCCTTTCTCTTATCTATTCCATTGGAAAAAGCCTTACCCTTCTTTAACAGTATCTATTTTAAACATCTCTGCACCTCATTTATGACACACTTCTCCATCATTCGGCTGAATTTAACTCATATTTTCTCCATGAACTTTGACTTAGCTAATCAATCAACTTACTCCATCAATAATTCTTGATTATTTACTAGAATAATGTTTTACTTGTTCTTATCAATCTTCACCTTTTTCTCTTCCAAGCTATTCTAGGTGGAGCTATGCTAACTACAACAATGATGCATGATTAGGTAAAGATAAGCACGTATACATGGGATGCTCACATGATTCATTGAAGCATAGATCCTACCAACCATATTCCTCCCACATGAAATATTTAATGGTTCTTTCCTAGGTATGGTCTTATTCAATTATCAATAGGGGATAATGAACACATATGGTCTTCAAAAACTAAGCAAGGCAGAGATCCTAAAAGTGCACTACGAAAAGAGGATTATAATTTACATAAAAAAATTATTTTTGCATAGATAAGGAAATGTACATTAAAAAAAGTCATTTTTTACATGGCAATAAATGAGGGTATACATGAGCATTAAAGAGTGGAGAATACATAAATATTTACATTGGCGAGATAATATTTACGTGGTAGGGAATGAGGAATACATAAATATTTACATTAGGGGGAGTTTTTCTTACAAAGCTTAACTATGCTCTTTAAGGATTTCCATACTCCACTGGACATAATGCAAATAAGAGGGGTGCTATAGTCAAAGGTACTATAGTTCCTTCATACACCTATAGGTTTAAAGGGTTGTTATAATAGATAGCTCTTGCAAACAAAGAAAATGGTTATTGTCTGTTACTCCCCCTATTTGACATATAAGATGGTATTTGGCTTACGAGTAACGAACCCTGTTCCCTATCTTCAAAGCTCAAGTGGACTTAAGTTTCAACTTTTAAGAAGGCATCAGTTAATTAAAAGGCTAACCTAATGCATATCGTATGTGTAAAATCTACATGAATTCAATGGAATACGCAATTAATAAAGGTAAAAATTATAAAAGTGAAACAAAGATTTATATCATGAACTCAATTTTATTAGTCTCCAATAGAGTTGCCATTATGAGTGCCCTTAAGGTTTTATGGTTAACTTAAACAAACTTAGTCTCATTTACCTTTTATTAACCTTTAGAGGGTCAAAAGGATAAGGACAATGCATAACATCTTATCAATGTCACACATTTGGATCACTATGGGATTATGAGGAGGGCCTCACTATGGGTAAAAGCCTCTTTTGAAGTTAAGTGGCTGAGAGGTGGTCGAGAAGGAGTGCTACTTTAATATTACCCTAATACTTGAGTAAAGTCACCACCTAACTTTAGTCTGGACAAAATTTTAAGTGAGGAATGGTTCAAGTCCTAATTGGTCAACTAGAAGGCCTAACCCTTTTATATGCCATTAAAGATCAAGTTTAGGAATTGGGTATTGCATGGACTAGAGATTAGCCACCCCCAATTCTCCTAGACTTTGGACTCCAACCGTCGGCCATCTTTGGTTTACATTTACAAGTTTTATCCTCATCAATTACTCAGTCCATTTTAGAATGTTCCAAATCATATTTCTTGTATGTGTTCACCCATTCACAACATTCAAACAATACAAGCATTCACAACATTCAAACAATACAAGCATTCATCATAGGGATAAGGGTCCATTATTAAATGTAAAGGGGGATGTATGTAATCAAATAAATGAATATAAAAATATGCAATAATTGGCCTTCTATAAATATCATAACCTATAAAGGAAGAATAAGTTAGCCATTATAACATAGAATGGATCATAAAGGAAGACAAAATAACTAATTGGCAATAACTATGACATCTGTTTGGTGCATAAATTTAAACATTTTACAGTTTAATTCGCTTAAAAAATTTTAGAGTTCTTAAATGTATTTGACATATAAAATGACTTTATAAGGTGGATTTTTGTTTTATAGGATAAAATTGGAAGAAGGAAGCTCAAAAAGCTTAGATGGAGCATTTACATGACCATGAAAATCCTTACACAACCTTGCATCAATTCGATCAAAGCTAAAAGTTGGAGTTGAGCATTTATATCCATGCAAGCCGATAGTAGTTGTTTTTATTTGCACCTTACCTGGTCCGGCCATGTAACTCTTAGTGCTCGAAAGGAATTGTGGGTTTGCATGACCATGTAATCCTTACATGGTCATGCATCACTACAAAGGAAAAAAAATTGACTTCTTATTACTTCCAAATTCATGCTTATAAAGTTCCTACTTAGTGTCATGATTAAGAACATTACATAGGGGCAAAGGCACACAAAATTAATCATCTCATAAGAATAAAATCAATAAAAGGAGGAGGCAAAACATCAAAGAGGCAATCAAGCAAAAGCCTAGAGAATTAAACATCATAGTTTCCATACAACAGAGTTTTATTGGTTTTTTTTTGTTTACATTATCAACTATTTCTTTCTTAGTTATGGTATAGATAGATCTTGATTAACTAACTATGGTTTTCTAATCTAAGTCTTTTTTGTTTTATTCATCCTTTAGGTTATTAATTATTATGAACTCATTATTATCAATTGACTAGTCATTAATCATATTTAATTTTGTGAATCAATTATCAGTAGATGCTTTTCATAAGATAGATCTTTAATGATTCCCTTTATCTATTTTGTGTTAAGATAATTTATTAGATTATTATTATCACTAGGATCTCACTTTTTTTTATAATTGCAAGGTGTTTAACTATTTTGTTGAGAAACTTTAATTTAGCATGTTATTATATGTCTATTGATATTTTAGAGAGATTAATTAATAATTTAAGTGGCCTAATAGTAGCACTAAATGAATAAACTACTTACATGAAAGATTAGAAACTATAAGAAGTTAAAAGTGAAGTTAAACCCATAACTACTTTCTCTTATTGATTATTTTCTTATAAGTAACTTATGTGTAATTATAATTATAATTTTGTAGTGTTTAGTTTAAGCAATCTTTCAATTAGGGATTTTAGATAATACAAGAGGCATAAGCTTAGTACTCATTACACAATCATGATGGAAACAATATTTTTAGTCTTGTATACTTTACTACTTATCAAATTGTTAACTTATTGATCAAAAGCCTATATATATTCAATTTGCTCACATTAGCATAAACAAATATTTGGTGTCATTATCAATGATCGAAAACATTAATACTATGCATTTTGTTCTATATGAATATAATGGTTTCTTTTCATTTTCTTTTTCTTTTCATTTAATTTGTGTTTCTTATTCTTTGTTTCAAGTACATGATTAGAACTTGAAATCAATATAACAATTAGGAGCTTACTCCTCTAAATCTAGAAATAGAACATAACTTGAATTAAAGAAGATAAGAAAACCAAAGAAATCTAAAGATGGCAAATGTGAAGAGTAAACAATTAAGGGAGTTCATAAGTCCATTAAAAAGATTATAGCAAGACATCATAAGGTTAACCATGAATGCAAATAATTTTGATATCAAACTAGCCTTATCTCAAATGCTTATCAATATTCTCCAATTTCATAGACTTGCTAATAAAGATCCTAAAGGTGATATCACCAACTTCTTAGACATTTGCAACTATTTTAGACATTATAGGATGTCCACAGATGTGATGAGGTTGTAGTCATTCACTTTAGCACTAAAAGATAAAGGTAATAGCATGGATCAATTTGCTAGAATCGAGAAGCATCATTATTTGGGGAATTACAACCTCCAAGTCAACAACCCTTATTCCAACACCTATAATCAAGGTTGGCAAAATTACTCAAATATTTATTAGTCTAATAATAATTCTTTGGACTATGAGCCATAAGGCCCCCTAGTTTTCATCAACCACATGACTACCAACCTCAAGAGAAAAAGTCTAACCTATAGAGCCTTATGGAAAAAATTCATTATCAAAATTGAAGCTAGGTTAGACCACCAAGCTAAAATGATAAGGTAGTTAGATGTATAAGTTGATTTTGTTGCCTAGAACTATTATTCTCCCATTCATTAGCTTAAGATCCAAGTAGGAAAAATAGCTAATACCTTAAACTCTAGGTCTCATATAACCCTACCTAACACCTTCAAAACCAATCCTAAGGAATAAGTGAAGGATATTGGCCATTGTACACCTAAAAAGGTGGGTTTAATTGGTGTGTAATTTAAATTTTTTGAGAGTAAGTTAGTGATTCATGTTTAAGAAAGTTAGTGATTCATGTTTTAGAAAAAGTATAAGAAGAATAGTTTACATAAGGATTTATAGTGAGTAGGGCATTAATCAACTCTACATCCACTCATAAATTCTTCCAATTAGGTATTCCACTAATATCAATTGGTGTTTTGTAAGCTCACACCAAACTTTACAACTTATATTTTACAAAGGCTCACACAACCTCACTAATGTTTCTCAAGGCTAACAATCAACCTAAACAAGAGTTTTACAATTAAAGGCTAACTTTTAAACCTAAACTGAATGTGATTAATGCTCACACCAATCAACAATAGCTCAAACATATGAAATTGAATGCTTAAGAGTTAAGAAATAAATTTGCAAGAGTTTGGCTACAAATGAAGGTTATTATATTGCATTTATATTCATTTGGTAGAGTATTTATATGTTACTACTACCACAGAGATGTTACAAACAAACTAGTTCGTAATCTCGAAAGTTTGTGGCAAATTCTAGCATTTAATGCTTGTTAGACAGGGTTCACGATTGCGATTGTGATATTCACATAACCCAAAAATTTGATTATTCATGGTAGAGATCCCCATTTGTATCTAATCGCTAGTCAACATGACATAAAATCATTAGTTCTTCAGGACAAATAGTCCATATAAATTGGCAAGTCCCGGAAGTCCTTCTTCTATCTAAGAGACTTCCTATGTAATCTGCATCTGAATACCCAACTAGGCTAAAAGATGTATTCCCAGGATACCATAGTGCTAATTGAATAGTGCCATGCAAATATTTGAAAATTCTCTTCATAGCATTAAAATGAGACTCTATAGGAGAGGACTGAAACCTAGCACACATGCAAACACTAAACATTATATCTGGCCTATAAGTAGTAAGATAGAGTAGAGATCCAATCATACCTCGATATCTCTTTTCATCTACCACCATACTCGATTCATCCTTATCTAGCTTGATGGTACTACACGTTGGAGTTTTTGCTACTTTGCATCCTTCCATGCCAAATTTCTTTAGCATCCCCTTTGTGTATTTGGCTTGGTTGATAAAGATCGCTTCTTTGAGTTGCTTGATTTGTAAACCAAGAAGTAATTTGAGCTCTATCATCATGCTCATTTCAAATTCCCTAGTCATACACTTAGCAAAATCTTCACAAAGGGATTCATTAGTAGCACCAAAGATAATATCATCAACATAGATTT
>CATIWR010109421.1:0-15492 GCA_949677035.1 Omphalea diandra
TGAACATATTCATTGCATAAATGATATGAAGTCCCATATGAACATATGCATTGGATAAATGATCATGTAGTCATGCGATTTGTAGAAGCATGACAATGACACTTGCACCGTTATATTTGGGACACTTGAACATATATGTAGTGTTTGTGTAGTTGCATGGAAAATTGTTTTATGTTGTGTGCATGTTATAGTATTATAAATAATGGTGTTTTAGAGTTTAATTAAAAGTATAAGGATTATCTAGGAATTAGGAGATGGATATAAGTGCTTAAGGAGTGAAGAAGAGGGACTAAAAGAGGAAAAGTGACATTCCAACCAATGGAAATGAAGCACCATGATTTTATATTATTATAATAAGTTTATATCAGCTAATTAGCATAGACTTAAGGGGTAAGTCGGGAGGTATTGCAGAAAGAGAGTGAGAGAGAGCTAAAGAAGAATAAGAAGAAGAAGAAGAAGAGAGGGAGAAGAGTGAGCTGGCTAAGGTTTTCTAGTTTTTGGACAGTAGGTAACTTAATTTATCTTCTCAACTAAAATTTACCTCTCATGACATGTTAAGCATGCATGGTTAGTAAGAATTATGGAGTAATTGAAGTAGAGCTCTTGGATGGAAGTTATAAACTACAAGAATAAGAGCTGATTCTGTTGATTTTGCTGTTAGAACATAATTTTACACCCACAATTTCATAACCCTAGAAGAGGAATTAGGAAAGTACAATATATAAAAGTTGTAGCTTTATGTCTCATATAAATGTGTATGAAACAATTTTTCTTGATTTTGTGTATGTCAGGAGATATGACTCCTTCAGTAGGACTAGGTCAAATCCAAACCGAGATGATCTCAGTCTTCTGTTTTCTTATATTTTGATGGCTTTATGTTCTGATTTTGACAAAGTGTAAAACATAAAATTTGTATGGTTATGTCCTCTCTAAACACCTATAAACCATTTTTGATTGATTTGCTGTGTGAAAAGAGTTATGGCTCATTGATTAGGACTGACTCTGTACCGGGGTGAAACCTACCTTTCTTTTAAATATGTTTTCCAAGTATTTGATGACCATAGATTCCAAGTATTTGATGATGGTCCAAACTTTAAAGTTGTATATTTATGTCTGATATACATTCCTTTGAAATATTTGCATGCCAAATCCAGCATGGTTATTGAGATATTGTTCCTTCTTCATGACTAGTTGTCAACATGTTATAAACCTACTTAACCTGAGATTGGTTCTTTGTTTTGGAGACCTTATAGACTGAATTAGACAATGAGTAGAACATGAAAAATGTTCTTTTATATGTTTTGTAATTGATGGTAGATTATTATTTCAATTGGATTTGTACAATTTGAGATACAACCAAGAGAGTATGACCTACTCAGACTGAGAGGACACTGCAATAGGGCAACATTTAAAAATTCACAACATTTTGTGTGTGTTTGATGTTGACCTAAAATTTGAATATGTTGTCTCATTATGTGTCTATTTAGTTAAAAAAAAAAGAATCAAGTCATTTGGATCAGTTTATCTAGAGTTATTGCTGAGAGAGTGTAGTGAGATCAAGCTACCCTATTAGGAATATATGCCTAAACACTAGGTCCACTTGCATGGATCATACAATAACTGCATACCAAGCATTTATAATCATTTTGACATACTTATAACCATGTATATATCAAATTCTAGGATCTCAAAACTTTAAGGAAGCCCTAGAGAGAGAAACAACCTACCATAAAGGTCGGTAACATCAAAAGGTGAGTAAAAACCATAATTGGATTCAATGGGTGTATGTGACAATTGTATGATATGATTATGTTCTATTACATGTATATATGATTGAATTGTTACATGTAACATGAAAATATAAGTCAAGTGAGAATGATTGAATTGTTACATGTTACATGGGAATAATATGATTATGTTCTATTACATGTATATATGATTGAATTG
The DNA here is from genome assembly GCA_949677035.1 of Omphalea diandra. Classification (NCBI taxonomy): domain Eukaryota; kingdom Viridiplantae; phylum Streptophyta; class Magnoliopsida; order Malpighiales; family Euphorbiaceae; genus Omphalea; species Omphalea diandra. The sequence continues at coordinate 1,948 of CATIWR010109421.1, forward strand.
TTACATGTTACATGGGAATATAGGCCAAGTGAGAATCAAATGCTCTTAATGATTACTTGGCATATCACTTGTGAATAAGCACTTGTACATGGAACTAAAAGGGCGTTGTGACTGACTTGTCAAACACTTGCAAATCAAGTGGAAGATGGACCAATAGGTCCCAAATCATATGTCAAATGAATTACAGGAAGATGGACAAATAGGTCCCAAATCATATGTCAAATGAATTACAAGAAGATGAACCAATAGGTCCCAAATCATATGTTACATTAATCACATGAATATCCCGGTAGCAATGTTTTTCTTGCACGGTCACGACAAAAACAAAGCTATTGCATTTGCACTTGCATAGTCAATTGTTATACTTGCAATGTATCTTGATGATATTTGATTATGGATTATGGCATGAGAATTTGATTATTATTTTTATTCACCGAGTCGCGACTCACCAAATCGCAAAATTTTTTTCAGATACTGAAGAATAGGAATTGGACACTTTAATGCTTTAAGTTTTACATTGAGACATATGGACCATAGGTCGTCGGCTGAATCCTAACTCTCTCTCTCTCTCTCTCTCCTCGTGTCATGACATTAGTCAACATATATGTACATGAAAATACATGTTGGATTATGGACATGAATAGTATGAGTTTTGTAAATGAAAAGGTCGTTATAGTTATTGGTATCAGAGCAATATGAGTTCTGTCAAATGGAAATAGTTGTTACAAGGTAAGTTAATTTTTCTTCTTCCCATATGAAATTACTCCCTCATGACATGTTAATCATGCATGGTTACTAAGAATTATGGAGTATTTAAGGTAGAACTCATGTATGGAAGTTGAAATTCAAGAGAAACAAGAGCTGATTGTGTTAGTTTTGTTGTTAGAGCATAATTTTGTACCCATAATTTCATAACCCTAAAAGAGGAATTAGGGAAAGTGTAAAATATGAAAGTTAGAGATTTATGCCTCATCTAAATGCATGTAAAATAGTTTTGCTTAATTTGGTGTATGTAAGGTGTTATGGCTCCTTCATTAGGGCTGGTTTACAACCAATAAAAATCTCCTTAGTCTTTCTATTTTCATATATTTTTACAACCTTATGTGCTAATTTAGACAAATTTTAAAACATGAAATTTATAGGGTTATACCCCTTTTAATACCTATAAATTAGTTTTGCTTGATTTGTTGTGTGGAAAGAGATATGACTTATTGATTATGATTGACCCTAAACCTGATGAAACCTCATCTATCTTTTAATTCTATTTTCTAAGAATTTGATGGCCATATATTCAGAATTTGATGATGTGCCAAACTTGAAAGTTGTATATTATGTCTATTCTACATGCCTGTGAAATATTGTTGCCAAATTTAACATGGTTGTTGAGATATTGCCCCTTCATTATGACTGATTGCCAACATGTTGAAAACCTACTCACCCTGAGATTGGTCATTTTTTTGGTGACTTTATAGACTGAATTAGACAATTAGTAAAACATGAAAAATGTTCCTTTATGTGTTTTGTAATTTTTGGTGGATCATTTTAGCAATTGGATTTTTACAATTTGAGATATACCTAAGAATGTAAGACCTACTCAGATTGAGATGACATTGAAATAGGGCAAAATTCAAAAAATCATCACATTTTCTATGTGTCTTATATTGACATAAAATTTGAATATATTGTATCAATATTTGTCTAGTTTATTTGAAAAAAAAGAACTAATTCATTTGGATAAGTATATCTAGAATTATTACTATGAGAGTGTAGCATCATGGTCAGGCTGCTGTATAAGGAAAATATGCATAAACACTAGGTCCTTACATGGATCATGCCATAGTTGCATGCTAGGCATTGATAATCATTTTGACATAGTTATAACCATGTATGTGTCAAATGTTAGGATCTGAACACTTTGAGGAAGTCCTAGAGAGAGAACCAAACCTACCATAAAGGTTGGTCACATCAAAAGGTGAGTAAAAACCATAATTAGATTCTAATGTATATGTGTGATAATTTTATGATATGATTATGTTCTATTACATGTGTATGTGATTGAATTTTACAATTTACATGTGAATGCAAGTTATTATATGCTCTTAATGATTACTTGGTATATCATTGCGAATGAACACTTGCATATGGAACTAAAAGAATGTTGTTACTGGCTTGTCTAACACTTGCAAATCACTTGGAAAAAGGACCAATATGTCTGATTGACACATATTATTGATCAAATGATTCATTTGTCATATGTTGGCCAACAAAATCAAATGTCACTTGAATCACATGAATTCTAGGGAGCAGTATTTGCCTTTCAAGGTCACGATAAAAAACAATCTATTGCATTTGCACTTGCATAGTCAATTCTTATACTTGTAATGTATCCTGATGATATTTGATTGTTAGTTATGCCATAAGAATTTGATTACTATTTTTATTCATTGAGTCACGACTCACCAAATCATAGTTATGTTTTTTAGATTCGAAGCATAGGGTTTAGATACTTTGGTGCATAGAGGTTTGTGTAGAGACACATGGGCCATAAGTTTTTGGCTGAATTCCAACTCTTTCTCTACTTGTGTCATGTACATATATCTAGATAGGAACTAGTTTATGGTAACTAGCCTTGAATATTAGTTAACATATATGTACATTAAATACATATTGGATTGTGTATGTATGATGAATAAACCTTTATGCACATATATTGTTGGACATGAATGCCATGATTTTGTAAATGAAAATGGTTGTTACATTAGGAGGTTGAGCTTTTCGCTCCTTTCCAACCAATCGAGCTTTAGTAATGGTCATTGAGGTCATCTTTTTCCATCTCCTAATGTAGTCATTAAGCTTTTGCAATTTTTTTGCTTTAAAGGCTCTAAGTCCTATACAATGGCCTCTACGTTTGAATTGCAAACATAGTGCTTCTTAAAATCTTTTGTCAACTCTTTCCAAGCCTCTCTAATAGTCTTTGGTTGATTGAAATACTAGGTTTTAGTTGACCCTTCTATTAATAACTCAAAAAGCTCAACATATTCCGTTAGCACCTTGAAAGCCTCATAACTAGCACATATGAACGAACATAGTTTTTGGCATTCTAATTTCCTATGAACTTTGCGAGCTCAAATGTGTAAAAATTAATTGAAAGCTTTTCAAGTTTTTGAGCAAGCAATTCCTCGATATCTATTTCCCCTTTCTAAGCCATTAACACATAAGGCCTTTTGAATTTTCACCAATTGCTTGGGAAAATAATCAAATCGAGTGCTCTCCTTCTCATTCTCCATGGATTTATCCAAGGTAGTAGTAGCGATACTTCCTACTTCACTGGCGAGCTTGCTATGAAACTCTTTCATCTTAAATATGTCATCATCAAATCACCATAGATTAGTGTGCATCCATAGGTGCCTTCCATTTATCATTTTTGCTAGCAAAGGCATCTCCTTTTTTCAAGATCTCATTAATACGCTTGTTCACCATGTCGAAAACCCTCTCTTCTATCTTATGCTTAAAGTTATCCATGATCTTATCCAAAATCTCTAGTGGTATGGTTGGTTCCATGAGTAGTTCAATTCTTTAGATTGGACTTGGTGTCTTGCTTTTCCTAGCAAGTTAGTTGCCTCTTCTTTTCTATAATGGTTTAGATGAAGCTATAATGGGTGCATGACAAGGGTTATTAGTCTAATGCATGTACAAGTAAATTTGTATGTATGCATACATGATATGCATGGTATGTGTAAGCATTAGATTTTGGACCTATGGATGCAAAGACTAATGATGAAAATCATTGAATGCATCCCCAAAAATGTAAGGGGGAACTACTAAAGGAAGAGATAAAGGCCTTAGGAAACCTTGGGGGAGCCAAAGCTAAGCCCATGATCAAAGCCCAACACCACACCGAAGCCCAATCTGCCAGCCTCAGTAAATGGGCTATACAAGCCATTAACCAAGGTTATACGACCTAGTAATTAAGGTTATATAGCTCATATATAGGGCTATCTAGTTCTCCCTTAAACCCTAACCCTCAAAACCGTATGGAATTGTTCCCCTCTTAAAGCTTAGGACTATACAACCATTATGGATGGATGTACAACCCATTCTTAGCTGTATAGCTTGCATACAAACCTTAGTTCCATGAGATCCATCTTCCACTATGTGATTAGATGCAGACAAGTTACAACCATAACCATTCCTGGCTTTGTGCACTCATTCATCTTCAAATGAAGGGATATTTAGAACATGAATTTGGTCTTGACCATTATCCGATGTGATTATAGGTGATTGTAATATGTCGTGTGTATGGATATGCTTGATAATCCTTTGCCATGTCATATGGTCCCCTATGCGTTTTGTTTTAATGATTGTAAGCACATTTAAGAGTTAACCTTTGTCTAAGTTATATGTATTAATTCTTGCAGGTACATTAATCTATTGAACCAAGATGATTGGAGAAAGAGTTTTGATTGGAAACTCTAAGTATTAAGAGAGTAAAGATCAAACAAAGTAAGCTTGATAGTCCAATGAGTGTTGCCATAATCCAATAGGCATTGTGACTCTAGCAACGGGCATTGAAGGACCTCGACAAGTGCTGGAATATCATCCTAGAATGAGAAAAGTTTTTTGGATCTCACAACAGGCATTGAATAAAAACACATAAGTTATGCACATTGAACTTCGCAATAGGCATTTTAATTTCATAACAGGCGTTATTCTTGATTTCTCAATAAGCATTGCATTTCACAATAGGTGTTGGACCAAGTGACTTGAATTAAGCACTTTACAGTAGGCATTTCACAGTAGGCATTTCAATTTTGCAATGAACATTGTTCTTGATCTTTCAACATGCGCTGGACCAAGTGACTTGAATTAAACAAAACTCTCAAGATCTCAAAATAGGCATTGGATCTTACCAACGGGTGTTGGAAAAGCTCATAAGATTGAGCTAAAGTTTCTAGACGCTTGAATGATGCACTCTCAATAATGTAACAGACATTGGGGATATTTAACAGGCATTAGAAGTTCGCCAATAGCCGTTGAAGTACTGTTGAAGATCTTGGAAAATTGAGCATCAAGTTCACACCTTCCTAGAAATCTATAATTTAGAGTTTTTATATTTTAACAATGGTTAATATTATAGCCCAATAAGCGTTGAGAATATCCAACAACCATTGAAGTTAGTTGAATAAACAAATGAGAAAGTCAAAAGAGGAATGTTGAGACAAACTTCTCTCTAATAGCTAGTCCCAATGGGTGTTTCATTAGTAGCAATGATCATTTAAATTGTATTTTGCTTAACAACCACCTATTTTGATGAAATCAGTGATGGTTGATGACTTAACAATAGGCATGGAGAATTTCTAATAGGAGTTTAGTGTCTACATCCGTAATAAGAAGTGATAGCTTTCTCTCTAACAACTAGTTCTTTGTTTCAACCTATAAAAGGACTCGCTTTCAATAAAAACAAGAGGAAAATTATTCCATTAAGTGATTATTCTATTGTGAAAGCTATTTTCAAATCTAAGGGTGAACCAAAAGTGATCTAGCGATCTAGATAAGTTCATTATTTAAAGCTTGTAAGTGTTATCTTCAAAATACAGTTTGAAGAACAAGCTTTCTAGATATTCTCTCAATATTCTCAACCAGATCAAGCATACTTTGTGAGTGTACTTCAAAATGTATTATTACTTGAGTGACAGAGTAACCTTCATCTTTAAAAGTTGTATTTGTTTGAGGAAGCCCATGGTTAAGAGATCTTATAAACCATACTTTGCGAAAGGTTTAAGGTAGTACCTAGAAACTACTTTGTGATAAGGTTTTAGTAGCACATATAAGTCTACTTGTAATGGTTTGGTAGTGCTCAAAAACTACTATTGTAAAGATGATTGATAGCACCTTAAGCTATCTTGATAGTGAAGGCTTTAGTATTAGAGGAGAGGACGTAAGTAAGTTGTGTCGAGCCTTTATAAATCTTGTATCTTGATTCTTCATTCATTTTCGCACTTAGTTTTCATTTTTAATTACTTGCCATTGCCCTATTCAACCCCTTCTCTAGGGCACCAAGGGACAACAATTGGTATTAGTGCTACTTTCATCATTAAAGCTTAAGTGTTTAAAGAAAAGATCATGACAAGTCACGAAGAATCACAATCCATCCATAAGCCACCATTCTTCAGGGGAGATGACTATGGGTATTGGAAGAATCATATAGAGATCTTTCTTAACAGTGAATGTGATGTCCCATTTACTAATCATTCTTAAAGTAGGTACATTAACTCATTCATAAGACATGGAATACTAAAGTGACACAACATCATTAAAATTTTCTCATGCCATCCATTATCATTAAAAGACCTTCCTTCAATTAATTTTTACACTATGTATCTTGTTACTTGATTTAGTTTCCTATAATCAATAAACAATCACATGCTCCCATCCTTTTTCTTCTCGAATAACATTAGTGCCCCCAATGAGATGTACTAGGTCGAATGAAACCTTTTTGTAATAACTCTTCTAATTGTTTCTTTAATTCTTGCAGGTCCACTATTGCCATTTGTTATGGTGTAATAGAAATAGGTGCCCCTCTCAATATTAAAATCAACTTCTTTATACGGTGGTAAACCTAACAAGTCATCAAGAAATACTTTTAGAAACTCTCTCATTATAAGAATATCTACCAAACCCAAACTAGGAACATTTGGTGTCCACCATACTTGATAGAAATGCATCACAACCTTTTTTGATTAGTTAAAAAGCTTGAATAACTGAGATTAAACAAGTTGGAATAGTTTTGCACTCTCAAACAAATATAACTCTTAGTTGTCCTAAAGATCTGATCATCAATTCTTTAGTATGACAATATAAAACTGCATGATGTTTTGCTAACCAATCCATTCCCATAATAACATCAAATTCCTTAAATTTCATCAATATCAAATTTGTAGGTAGTACGATGCCACACACTAGTGCTGGATAAGTTCTACATACTTTGTTTACAATCACACTATCTCTAATAGGCATTAACACACCAGAAACAACTTCGGGAGCTATTGGAGCCTCTTGACGAGTGATAGCATAAACTTTAGCCCATAGTTGAGTATGGGCTGCCTGTCCATTACTAAAAAATAATGTTGCTCCACCATGTCCTCCTCTACCTCTACCTCGCCCTCTGCCTCTGCTTGTGTCATGAACATTCTCCCCAACTCTACTTTGCCCAAATAACTGAGAATCCCCTCTACTCAAACTTGCCACTGGATAATCTTAACTCATATGGCTTGGTTGTCTACAAGTATAACAAGTAAGCCTTTTAGGTCCGTAACACTCTCCATAATTAGTACAAATTGCAGCTACACCTTTACACATTATGCCTACTGGTCCTTTCCTACCCTCTGAACCTTCAAAACTACCATAGCCACCTATACCTAATGCCATGGATACTAATATACTCAAGCTGACTATGTTCTCTGCCTCTTTGATTACCAATAACTCTTTGAAATCCTGATCCTTTAAATGATGTGAAACCACCTTTTTGATTGCTCATTTTGATGTTTTACTCCACTTTGCAAAACTTCTCTTCATTTTTGCCTTAATTGCATTCTTCTCTTGGATCACCTCTTAACTCGAATAGTTATTACTAATAATGTAGTATAATTGGTTAGCTTGACTGCTAATTGATTTTGAATTTCTAACCTTAGTCCCCTTTCAAATTTTTAGCACTTCAACTTCTTTGTAGCTACATACTCTAGGGCATATCTTGGGAGTTTAACAAATTGTTCCTTATAATTCACCACTATCATATCATTTTACTGTAATAAGAAAAACTCCATCTTTTTCTTATCTAAGTATACTATTGGTGTGTATTTGGTTGCAAACTCCTTTAGAAAATCATCCCATGTCAAAGTCAACATTTGAGTAGTGCTATATAGGATAGTCTCCCACCAATCTATGGGATAGTCTCTCACCAATCTAAGGCATTCTTTTGAAGCAAAGATATTGCATACTTCATCTTTTGCATTGGGATGCATTCAAGCATGTGCAAGATTCTCTTAGCTCTTCTAAGCCACTCCTGGGCCTTAGGAGGATCTTTAGTGCCCTTAAAGCCAATTGTCCCTTACTTCCTCAATCTATCATAATTATTGTCTATTGCAAGTCTTGCATAAGCTTATGCTACAAATCTCTCCGTCATCTCAGCAAACTGTATGATATTTAGGTTTACACCCATAATTGGATTATTTCCTAACATCTCAAGATTCTCTACAATGTGGTCAACATGCTCATGTGCATGAACAGACTCAACAGACTCATCTCTAACCTCTAGGTTAGCATGAACTCTACCAGGTGCATCCATACTCCTATATGCCAATGCATGTAAGTATTAACACAATGCAAATGTAATATATAACATATTTATATTACACATGTCTACAAAATCATTTACCTACTTTGATACCACTAAAATGTGATGTCCCATTTACTAATTAGTCCTAAAGTAGGTGCATTAACTCATTCATAAGACATGGAATACTAAAGTGACACAATATCATTAAAATTCTCCCATGCCATCCATTGTCATTGAAAGACCTTCCATCAATTATTGTTCACACTATGTATCTTGTCTCACAATATAGTAACTATTTACAATAAAGTATACATAGCTAAACAAACCAAAATACGAATAGACTGCATACTAGCCCAACCTCTATTTCAACTTCAAAATGCAAACTGGATACAATTGTTAGTCTGCTCTTCCTGAGAAAAAAAATTTAATGCGAAGGAATGAGCTTGCATACTCAATAAGTAAAGACATAATGATACTTCAATCTCAAATAACATAACTAACATTTAAATATAAATAACTCATGATTATATCCATACACGAAATAAAAAGTTTTACTCTTTAATGGCACACAGGCTATCAAATATTATTGGCACACAGACTGTTATATATTGTTACCACATAGGCTACAGATATCATTGCCACATAACCTATCAAATGTTATTGCCACATAGGCTATCAAATGTTATTGCCACATAGGCTATCAAATGTTGTTGCCACACAGACAATCATATTTGGTTACTACACAAGGCTATCATCTATTGTTGCCATACAGGCTATCATATTTGGTTGCCATATAGGCTATCATTTATTATTGCCACGTAGGCTATAAGATTTTGTTGCTTTCTCAACAACATCAAGTATTAGTCTTTCAACAAATCAACTATAAATCCAACAAAATTTCAGTAATATAAAAAACTTTGGTAGATCATATCGTAACATACTTCCATTCCCAAGTCATAATTTATCAACGTCTCATGAAAATAAATATTTCAAGAGTATAGCAATCCTTTTATCTATGTATTCATCAATATCATTTCATTCAACAACATTTCATTCCATTGTGTATATGTTCATGCATTTAACCAATCACTTGTTTAATACCATTATTGCTCCTTCAAGCTATCAAGCTGTGGATGGTCCTGGCTTATTACCAACATTATCTTCAATGCCTCGAGGACCTATTTCAATACACCAAATCAATCCACAATGATAAAGTAAGATTTTTCATCTTGCTATGCAAATATACTGTTGTAAAATATAATGAACTTAGTAGACTTTTTTTATAATTACTTTTGCCTTACAAATCCAAATTGCCTGATTCATTTTTTCAATTAAACTAGACACATATGGGTACAATATATCCATAATTTAGTCCAAAATATGCACTACATAATTTATGGTCAATTATATAAATTTTCCTTGTTTCAATGTCATCTCAGTATGAGTAGGTCTTACAATCTTGGGTATTTCCTAAATTGAACAAATCCAATTGCAAAAACGATTTACAAGAGCTTATAAAACACATAAAGGAACATTTTTTATATTTACACATTGTATAATTCAGTCTATAAATTCACGAAAACAAATGACTAATCTTAGTTAGGAAAAGCAGGTTTCAACATATTAGGAATCAGTCACAATAAATGAGCTATATCTCATTAACCATGATATATTTGGAAAAAATATATCACATAAACATAGAATGGACATAAATATACAAATTTCAAGTTTTTTATATCACTAAATTCCTGTTTCATTGCCATCAAATTCTTGAAAAATATAATTAAGAGATGAAACAGATTTCATCAGGTTCAAGGTCAGTCACAATTAAAGAGGTATATCTCTTTCCACAAAAAAAATTAGGCAAAAATGATTTATTGATATTTTTAAAAGGGATATAACCCTACAAATTTCATATTTTGAACTTTGTTTGAATCAATATATAAGGTCATCAAAATATATGAAAACAACCAGACTGAAGAGATTTTTGTTGGTTGTAAACCAGCCCTAATGAAGGAGCCATAGTTCTTCACACACACCAAATTAAGAAAAACTGTTTTACATGAATTTATATGGGGCATAAAGCTACAACTCTTAAGGTTTACACTTTCCCTAGTTCCACTTCTAGGGTTATGAAATTATGGGTATAAAAATCTAGTCTAATAATAAAACCAATACATTTAGCTCTGTTTCTCTTTAATTTCAACTTCCATACATGAGGTCTACCTCAAATACTCCATAATTCTTACTAACCATGCATGCCATGTCATGAAGGAGGAATTTCTTCTAGGAAGAAGACAAAATCACTTACTCCTTTTCCTAGAACTAGCAAAGTTTAGGGTTCCTTCCTAAGCAGCTCACTCTTCTCCCTCTCCTTCGTCCTCTTCTTCTTCCTTTCTTTCTTTCTTCCTTTGCTCTCTCTTTCTTTTGTTGCCCTTCACATTATGCCTCTCTAATATGCTCCTAAAGGAATAAAAATTCCATTTGTATGCCTTCCTTAATAAGACAAAATCATAGTGGCTTGTTCCTATTGGTTGGAAGCTCAATTTTCCTCTTTTAGTCCCTCTTCTTTACTCCTTCATGAACTTTGTGCATATATTAAACCCCATATGCTCCTTATACTTTTAATAAGTTCCAAAATACAATTATTTAAAATACTATAACATGCACACAACATATGACAATTTGTCATGCCGCTATGCAAACATCATATTTATATTCAAATGCAATAATGTAAGTGTTATTATCATGCTTATGCCATGTGATGCATATATTCAAATATAACATAATTAAAATGCAAATGATTTAGGTTGAGGATGTTACAGTGAAACCATTAACTTATGGGACATTGTTGAAGAGGGAAGAGCGGTACCATTAAAGCTAGTGGGAGAAGTTCTAGTACCAAAGTCTAAAAGTGAATAGACTGCTAAAGAAAAGAAGGCCAACTTAAAGAATAGAAGAGCAATGCATGTCTTTTTCTGTGCAATCCATAAGTCTCAATATGCTAAGTTGCAAATGTGTACATCAGCCAAAGAATTATGGGATACTTTACAAACTCAACATGAAGGAACTAGTGAAGTAAAAAAGAAAAAGATTCATTTGCATACATACATTTATGAAACCTTTGTATACCAACCTAATGAAACTATTACTGAGATGTACAATAGATTTATTGACATTTTAGGCACTCTCAAAACTTTAGGGAAGTCTGATTCAAATGAGGACATGGTAGCAAAAATCCTGAGAACTCTTCCCAAAGATAAGTGGGAAGCCATGAGGGCAGCTATAGAGGAAACTAACAAACTAGGGGACCTATCACTTGGTGAACTTATGGGAAAGTTATTGGCTCATGAAATCACTCTTGAAAAGCCTATTGAAAACACAGGAAGAAAGAAAGACTTGGAATTAGAAGCTAAAGAGGTATGTTTCGAATCTCTATCTGCTTCTTATTGACTAACTTCTACTTCCAGTGGTGATGAAGATAGTAGTGAAGATGAGCAACTTGACCTCATCACCAACCAAGTAAAGAAATTCTTAATGAAAAAGAGCAAAAGGCAAGGAGACACAAGAAGAGAGAAACTAAGAGTCAACTCATTTGATATGGATGCAATGAGAAAGGCATATTAAATAATAATTTTATAAGATCAAGAGGAGCAAGTTCCCTTCCAGAAAACACACCTCCAAGAAAGGAAAGGAAGTGTACAAAACCACTTGGCACGATACTAGTGACTTCAAACTTGATGAGGATGAAACAAAAAAAAGGAGCTAGCTAGCCTCTTTCTCATGGCAACTGAGGAGTATCCAAATGAATCCTCAAGTGAAAACTCATCCAGTAGTGATAGTGGCAGTAATGGTGACAAAAAGGTAAATCTTTTTGACTCCTACTCTAGAGAAGAGCTATACTTAATGCTTAATAACTTTACTATGAAAGTTAAGACTCTTAAGTCCAACATCTCCTCTCTTAAAAAGGAGAACAAATCTTTAAAAGATTATGCTAAAGGTGAAGAAACTCTAGCTAAGGAGGTTGAGTCTCTCACAGTTGACAGCCTTAAGCCTAAGGAAAGCCTCAACAATTTTGCTAAAGGAAAGGAGTAGTTAGACTCCATCTTTAAGGTCCAAAGAAGTCCATCCATTAAATATGGATTAAGTTATAATGCCACCATTTCAATGGATCCCTTTTCTTCTCAAATGGTCTTTGTTAAGGCTAAAGAGAATAATGCTTTTAACCATGTTATGAAATAAAAATTTTCCAAAAAGTTAAATACCATTAATAATGGCTCAAGAGGGAAATCTTAACATAATCACACACTATGAAGATCAACTCCATATAGAGGAAATTACACCTACATGTATCACTCTTACAAGCCTAAAAGGCAAGGTGTGTAAAGACACATAAATTGGCATAATTATAGATAGACATATACAACACAAGAGAATTCCTAACATGAAAAACACTCCTTGACACATTGCTCAAAGGTGTTACAAGTCTCATAGACACTATGTACATGTTCTACCTAGAAGTTGGACACTAGGACATTTTGATGATGATTGTTTTTACTATGGTATATATGGCCACATTATCATTGCAATTCTAGAAGGTGTAATGAGTAGTTGGCAAGAGCTAACCCCATAGGACCTAAGAAGGTTTGGGTACTAAAGACATAACTCTCCTTGTTTTGTAGGTGTGCTTGAAATCTCAAGTTAGAGAGTAAGAGTATTATCTTGATAATGGATGTTCAAAGCACATGACAGGAGAAAAGATGTAACATCCCCAACACAAATCATATACATTTTAAATTACATAATATTTGAATATATGCATTGAATAAATAAGTATTTAGGCATGTGAATTGGAGAAAACACGACAATGACACTTGCACTGTTGTAATTTGGATACTTGAAAATATATGTAATATTTATATAGTTGCATGGTCAATTGTCTTATGTTGTGTGTTTATATGTCTAGTTTGTTTGAAAAAAAAGAATCAAGTAAATTGGATGAGTATATCTGGAGTTATTGCTGTGAGAGTATAGCAAGCTCAGGCTGCCATATAAGGAAAACATGTTTAAATATGTTATCATGCCATAGTTGCATAACAAGATGAAAATCTTACTTTATCATCATGAATTGATTTGGTGTATTGAAATAGGTCCTCGAGGCATTAAGGATAATAGTGGGAACAAGCCAGGACCATCCACGGCTAAATAAG
>CATIWR010109465.1:0-18957 GCA_949677035.1 Omphalea diandra
TATTGGTTGAAAGTTAAAAGTTTTGCTTTTAGTCCCTCTTCTTCACTCATTAAGCACATCCATCCATCCATCCATCTCCTAATTCCTAGATACTCCTTATACTTTTAATTAAGCTCTAAAACACCATTATTTATGATATTAAAACATGCACACAACATAAAACAATTTGCCATACAACTATACAAACACTACATATATGTTCCAATGTCCCCAAATGCAATGGTACTTCTAAATGATTATTTATCTAATGCATATGCTCATGTGATAATGCTAAAGAAGGGGCTTAATCCATTCCACCTCCCTAACCTAAACCCAAAGCCAAAATCTCTCTTTCCTCCATCAACAAGAAGCTTGACAAGATGATGAGAATGATAAAGAGAAGATTTCTCTTATTCTCCCATCTCCACAGTGATTTGGTGGATCTTCAGGAGAAAATTGGTGCTACCCCTTGCCACCTCTCAGACTTTGAGGATTGGGAGGATACATCTGGAGAAAGGGATGGTGAAGAGGTTGAGGGAATGAAGCTTAGGGTGGAGGAGCAAATGAAACAATTGATGATTCTAGAGATGATGATAGTTCTTCAATCTTCTAGATTGTCTTTAGTGATTATCTGTTATTTCTTTTATTTCTTTGATATGTAAAGGTTGTACAGTTTCTAAATATATAAAGTGTTTGTTTTTATCCTTTGCAATTGATTGATCCATATGTTATGTGATTGCTTTTATTTATTTCTTATAATTATTTACTATTTGTAATTGTTTTTATCTCAATTTATGTACGTCATTCAATCTTTAAACTTTACCCTCTTTTTTATCTTGCCAAAGGGGGGAGAGAGTAGTAATGTGCAAAAGGGGCTTTCCTTTTTCAAACTTACAATTCTTTGATTATTTGATCAATAAAGTCTTTAAAATCATTGACCATCCTAACTTCTTACTCAGGCAATTCATTTCTTTAAGTAAAAAAAATATAAGTTGTCAAAATCAAAAAGGGGGAGATTGTTGGACTAGGTTGGTCAAACCTAAGTCATAAGCTTCTTTTGATCTTGACAATGTAGATTGACTAGTTCTAATGCTTTGTTTAAGTGATGTTTTGGAGTTGATAAGATATTGTCTCCTTAGAAGTTTATTGGAAGTCTAAATCTCTAACTTTGAGTAAGACATCCAAATTTGCAGTCAGTATCCCCTAATTCGCAATTGCGACCTTGCCATAAGGATGGATGGAGCTAGGCCAGAAGAATTCACAAATGAATTCATAACAGTGGTTTAGTCGAAGGAAGCTTGATTGACTTGCAAAGAGATTTGTAGTGGTGTTCGCGTCCGAAGTCGCGACTATGAATTTCATAGCTAATAGAAGGGAACTAGGTATGCAACCAGATCATATCAAGTGTCCAAGGCAATCGTTGGAATATCAAAAATCAAAAGGGCGAAGCATCTGTCAAGACTGTGACTCAAGAAAATGTTGTCTCATCACCAAACAGAAGGATTTACGGTCTTTATCATGCCTAAGAAGAATTAAATTGCAACTGTGACTTTTGGTTGGATGGTCAAACACAACAACTATATTTCTTGAGTGACCAATAGGTGAAGGACGCGTGGACTAGTCATTAGACACAGAACGAGGTTTTCTACCACAATTTCAAGCTTCCTAGTATAAATTGAAAAATTGTGATCGCAAAATGCCAATCACAATCGTGACTTTTGTCTGATAGACATTTAATGCAAAATCTGTCTAGCTTCCCTTAAAGATTTAGGGATAAATTGTTAGTAACGTCTCTTTGGTGGATGTTGCCTATAATTACTCCACCAAACATATGTAAAAAAAAAAAAAAAAAGAAGAGAATTTCATTTATTGTAACCAAACTCATGCCAATTTGATTCATTTCTTATTCCTTATGAATTCTTTATTGTTTGGTGTTAGCATTAAACACCTTTGTAATTAGGTTGAGAGTTAGCCTAAGCTTCCAAAACTCTTATAAAGGTTGAGGTGTGAACCTATCCAAAACACTTGAGTAAAGTTTTATGTGAGCCTGAAAACACAAATTGTACGGGTTGTGTGTGAGCCATCAAACACAAATTGTATAAGTTAGGTGTGAGCTTGGAAACATCATTTTTAGTTGAGTGAAATACCTAATTGTGAAGAATTGGAGAGTGGATGTAGGGTTTGTTAACACTCAAACCACTATAAACATCTTGTGTTCAATTTCTCTACTCCTTATTTATCTAATCTCCTTACCCTTCCTCCAAATTTTTACTCTCCTACTAATTCAACCCCCCTCCCCCCTCTTCTTGGTGCACTAAGGCCAACAATATCATTCATGTACATTAATCATTATTTCTTACAAATACCTCATAACTTACATACATTCCCTTATTGCTTAACATCTTTTACCATCTGATCTCTTACTCATTCTTTCTAATTCATATCATAGTTTAATTAAATCATCACTATATCATTAAAATCATCATCCTCATGCTCATTATTTAGGGGCAAAAGTCCTCACATATGAGAGACCCCTAAGAACAACTGTAAGTGTTATAATTTTTCACTATAAATTAATATTATTTAAACATAAAGAACATAGCTCAATAGCTTTAGCACTTATCTCTTATAATTCTCAAAAGTTAGATAACGTTTCAAAGTTCATATTTGAAGCATTTAAATAGGCAAACCTAAAAAGCTAGCAATTATATTTAGCATTTTCTATAAAGCTAAAAACTAGATGTTAGGTAATTCAATGGTTATTGACTTTTTTTAATGGCCATTAAGCTATTCGCCTATTCCTTTAATGGGCCATTGAATGACTATTATATTTTTTTCAATAGCCATTAGGCTTTTCTCTAATAGATATTGAATTTTTTGAATGGGTATTGAGTTTGCTTTAAAGCGATAAGTATTTTTAGCTATTTTTCTTAATTGCCATTGAATTTTCTAATGATTATGGATTCTATAGGTTTTAATTTTTTTCCTTTGGCCTTCTTCGCCCTTTTTTCTTTAACACTTAGTTGGTTTTTTCTTAGTAATTCAACCATCAAGTATTTTTTCAACTTTAATTTTTTAGCTTATGTACTTTATCTTACAAGACTTTTCTTTTTATCTCTTAACTTCTATTCAGAGCTTCATTCCTCAAAACTTATCTAACTCTTCTCATTTAGCCACAACTTGGCTCTTTTTACCTCTTATGCTTATAATACACGATTTGGACTTCTATATTGATATCCAAATCATCTTACCTCATTCTTAGGTCTAAGCATGGGCTTTATTACTTCTTAAGTAAGTTCTAACCAAAACAAAAACACTTAGGTAAAAGTATAAGTTAGAACTTTTTAAGGTTTTGTTATCATTTAAAATATTATTAAAACAATAATTAAGGCAATATCTTATCCACCTTAAGGTCAACAATCATATAATAAATAATATCTACTTATAACTTATTTTCCAAATCAAAAGAACCCTTTTCAAGCTCCTTATTAGGACTTATATGCAATTCCTCACTCTTAAATGTGATTTTATCATCATAATATATAAATATCAAAATCCACTCAAGAGAAAATGATACATATTAATTTTCTAGCTAGACCCTAGGTGCCACTTATGATTTTTCATCTTGTAGACATACCTATCTAGTCTCTAATACTAAGGAATTATATAGTATCATAAATAAGAAAAAGAAAACACTACTTGTCAGGATTAACTCATACTTAGCCATTTTATCTAATTATGTTTCTTTTAACTTCAAACCTTAACCTTGGTATAAAATAAGTTAGGTATGAGGTTTTATAACATAAATCATACCTCAAACGTGAAAAGAAATAAGATAAAATATCCACTGACTTGATTAAGAGAAAAGATGAAAGATTAGGTACACTTGATCGTCATGGAAAGGAAAATACTAAGTTTTTATCAAAAGCTTAATCCATAGATCTTGAAGGAAATGATGTTTATAAACTTGATCCTAAGTAGTTTAAGGTTAATCTTAATGTTACCCAAGCTTAAAGGAGTTAGTAGAGCTTAAAATTAGAAAAATAGGGTTTCAAAACAAAAAAAGAAGCAAAAATGGTGTAAAACTCAAAATTACAAATCTATACAAAGAGATTGCCACCACAAAAGGAGGCAAATCTATGGTCATAATGCCTTAATGTATTGCATAGAAAAGAATCCATGGGTCATTATTTTAAGGGTCATGCACAAGGCCACTTATTATTTTTCCAAAGGTGGAATGTTGCGACCTTAGAGAAAAGGATCCATAGTCATTGACATAATTCTAAAAAAAATCCATGATGTGAAATTACTTATCTAGAATTGCTTATTTGGATTCGTAAACAAAATAATAGACATAGGCTAAAACTCTACTATATGGGGAAAACCTATTGAGTTTTGTAAAACAAGCACAATGAAAAAAAAAATTCAATATATAAAATCCACCAAGGATTCATGTGATTTGATTAAATTGATGAAAGAGATGTGAAATCTTACCAATTTGAACAAGAGAGGAAAGATTATTGGAAAGCAGAGAGGGGATTTACATTGATAATACCCTATATAGAGCTTGGAGTTAGATGTAGATGTTACCAAATGATGAATGTCCTTTCCAAGTATCCATACGATCAGCTACTCTCCAAAGCATAGTGTGCTAGCACTAGAGTTTTCATGATTCTCTCTTTATATGTTTTTTTGAATGTAACATGAAGGCACTCTTACTCCAAAAATGTGTATATATATCTTAGCTATTATGATAAGCACACCAACTTTGTATCTTTGGAGATACATATAAGATAATATCTTATTTAGTTTTAACTTTTAAAATAAAATAGATATCTAAATAATTTAGATAATATCTCAAATCATCTTATTAACAAATGGAAAGAGCAATAAAACACAATTTTACTTTGAGTCTGTTCTAAATGTGCAATCCTGTAGGTTCACATAATATTAGTAATGACCCAAAATTTATTTTTGGCCTATAAGTCATAAGTGTCCCCTAACAAAATATTATAACTACCCAAATTATGTGAAGGTTATTACTCTGACCTAACCTATCTTACAAATAACATTATAATCCTTTTGTCACATTATATCCCAATTGAACATAAGCATGAATCGTGTCATCTTTATATAGTTCAATTATATCTCGATCTCCAAATAAACTGATGCAAAATAATATTGATAATCTTTATCAATTCTTTTCGGCCTAACTATGCAATCTCTTCAGTCTAACTTATTGAGAGGCCAAAAGATATATTTCTCATAAACACATGAAGGAAAGTTTATTCTCAATCACTTATATTCCTCTATATAATTTACTTCATATTTAATATCAGTTTGTACAATCATCTTGTTAAAGATAGTAATGGACTATATCAAATATAAAGTTCAACATATTTGAATTTGTGGTGATTTTCAAGTCAGAGAATTAAGTTAATACTATTGCATGAGTATCACCTATGACAGTTTATCCATGTAGTGTTGTCATAGGAGGTCGTTCCAAATATAATATTTCTTAAACATGTATCTATGTGTTTGACTTAATATGTCATATCCATGATTAGTAAAACATAGTCATCAATCAAAACACATACTAGTTTTCATTCATTATTATCCAAATAATAATGACTCACTAGTGATAATTTAGAATAGAGCTCTTTACACTTAGGGGTTTTACTATCAAATCACATATTTGATGACTTTAAGCAAAATTAACTATTCATGAAATTTATCACTTAGCCATGAACTCAATATAATAGAGATATTTAATAAAAATGCAACCATAACGTTAATAAAAAAATCCATTACAAAATTGGCCTAGGGTAGATAACTAACAAAACCTACCATGGCTATAGGATGAGCTTTCATAAGTGTAATATTCTCAAATCCTAGAAATGAAAGGATTTCTCGGTCAATGAGTCTAATATTATGATATTAATATATTGAAGACATCCTAAACTTATCAAACATATTATAAACATATGCAACAACATAAAGTACATCTAAGACATACTCAAAGGTATCTATAAGGTTCATTTTGCAACTAAAGCATAAGTATGTGTGAAAAAGGTCAAAATAACACTTATATTGTTACACTTAACTTTTCATTCCTTATAGTAGCACCTTTACCTTAACAACTTATGATTTTTAATGCATTATAGTCCATGTTAAAGAGGCTAAATGATGCATAATTGCTACATAGTTCATAATAGCACCTAATTTCACATTTTGCTTATGCTAAAATGAACAACAACTCATGTTCCCAAAACATTTCTAATTTGTGAAATTGGCAACAACATCTTCTATCTTTTAAGCAAATAGGAGTAAGCCCTTCATCATATTTATAGTTTATAAGGTAAACATCATGATATCCTAAAAGCTACAATTTGCACACACATTTCAACTATCATTAGCTTTATAGTTTGAAGAGTAAACAACACATCCTTTATTAATAGTTTCAAAAACTATGACATAATAAATATTTAGTTGCTAGTTTGAAACCTCCTAAATAATCCAAGTTCTGGATTTGGAGTTGAAAATTATGGCTTAAACAATAAGTTATATATTTAACTATTATACATAAACATTATGATTTTTAACTCAGAGTCAAATTAGTTTTGAGCTAGTTTATATATATAATTTTTGGAACATGGTTTTAACTTTAAGCCTTTTTTCACTTGAATATCTGTTTAATTCCTGCACTTATAACAGTAGACATGTCCATTTAAAAACTATAATTTATATCTGAAATATAATTTAATCGAAGAAGTGATTTTTTAAATAAATTATAACATAATTAACCTGTTACATTAGGCCAACAGTAAACAAGTTCATTTAAAAACTTTTATTTATACATATAAAAAATAATCTAATAAAAAATTGATTGTTCTCATTCTAACATGAGTACAAAATTCGTAAATATACAAATCAGACCTCAATCATGTACTGGCAAATGATTGCTTCACAAATTAACTTTTTTGTGGCCTTGGATAGAATTTCATAAATGAAATTTCATAAATAAATATATTTTTTTTAATCTTAAAGAAGTATCTACCAACCCAAAGTTCTAAAAAAGACATATCGCCTAACTCTACAGCCCCATTATCAATGACATATAAGAGATCATTGCACCAGTTCATCATGTATCTCATTACGATCATAACATCTAAAAGTGACCAATCTTCCATACATAAAATCATCGCCAGCAATCATTAAAAATGCATATTAGTTCATCATGTATTATCAGCAATATTTTAGACATCAGTCCACTAAGTATCATCATCACCATCATGTAAGCCAACATATCTAAAAGAGACCAATCCACTATTCATAATACCAACAGCAGCATTCAAAAAAAAAAAAAAAACACATATCAATCCATCATGTAGCATCATCATTGTCATATGTATATCTTATTATAGTATATAGTAATCGACCTACATATATATATATATAGAAATGAAACACTCTCCAGCGACGCTATCGACGGCTAAGTGTCCTGCTATGCCAGATGTCCCTAATTTGGAAAGTGCAAATGTCCAACTTTAAAAGATCTGCTGTAATTTTTTTTGAAACAGATTTCTT
The DNA here is from genome assembly GCA_949677035.1 of Omphalea diandra. Lineage (NCBI taxonomy): Eukaryota > Viridiplantae > Streptophyta > Magnoliopsida > Malpighiales > Euphorbiaceae > Omphalea > Omphalea diandra. Next base: position 7,567 of record CATIWR010109465.1, read on the forward strand.
TCTTATTTTTGCCCTCTTTAACGTTTGCAATATTTTAGGAGCTACTTCCCTTCTTTTGTTTCTCTCTTGTAACATATATATATCCGGTTGTATCACTCATATTATTTCAAGGAATGAGAATTGCTTTTTGCTCTCCCAAACTCTCATGGTATCGGAGCCTTACCAGAGAACAAAAATTTCAGTTCCCATAACCAACTCTACTCTTGTTAAAATTAATTCTGAACCAGAACTTGCCTTCCAGACCCTTCATCAATGTTCCAGTCTCATTTCACTAAGGCTAGACAACTCCAACTACTTGCGTTGGCAAGCACAGATGGAGCCTTTGATTCAAAGCATCAATATGGCACATCACCTGGTCGAAGGCAATGAACCAACAAAGGAGATACTGAACGAAAAAGCAAAAACCGAAATCAATCCGAAATATGTCTTGTGAGCAAAGAATGATGGACTTTTGACGGCATGGATATTAAGCAACATCGCCACAGATGTGCTCATATCTCTGGAAAATGTAAGTTCGGCGTAAAAGGTTCGGAAATCTATTGATGAATAAATCTTTCCTAGAACCATTGAAAAGGAAATGATCTTGAATGATGCATTGATGTCTTTAAAGAAAGGTGATTCTTATCTAGATGAATACCTAAAGAAATTCAAAAACCTTTGTGATAGCCTTGCAGTAATAAAAAAGCCCCCAGATGATACCAGAAAAGTTTTTCAGAGGTCTTGGTTCCAAATATCAGGACTTTGGTACAGCTATGTTAACTAAACCACCTTATCCCACTTACCACTAATTTGTTTTATCTCTGCAAGCTCATGAACAGAAGCTCAACAACAACTATGATGATCAACGGAGCTTAACTCGCCAAGACCAAGCTTTTTGAGTCAAAGAGGAAGAGGAAGGGGACACTATGGAGGAAGGTTCAGCTCCCGATGAAGAGGATTCAATGCAGCTACCAGACATAGCTCCTATCCTAGGCAAAACTTCAACTATAATACTGGTAACGGTAAGCATTTTAAAACGAATGTCATCAGCGACAATCAGACTAAGAATCAACAAAAAAAGATAATGCGGTAACCTACCAAATATGTGAAAAACTGAATCATTCTGCTTTTGAATGCGGAAACTGTTTTGATCACTCCTTTCAACCGGAAGATTAACTCCAAAAGGCTTTAGTTGTGGTAAACTTAAAGCATAAAGATGACCCAAATTTGTATGCAGATTCCGTAGCGATGATGCATAAGTTGAAAGATCCAAGTAAGCTTTCTAACGTAACACCATACAAAGGACTTGAAACAATACTTGTTGACAATGGTAAGAGTTTAGATATCACACATACAGGAGAAGGACAACTTAAAACTGGGAAAAGTTCTCTTGATCTTAAAAAAGTTTTGATTCTTCCAGATATCACAAAGAACCTTGTTTTCGTAAGTAAATTAACAAAAGATAATGACTATACTGTTGAATTTTCTGCTAATGATTTTGTTCTTAAGTCTTCAACAGGAAACAACAATTGCTAAAGGCTGCAAGAATGAAGGATTGTATTCTTTGGATACTTTAAACCAACGAAATTTAGCTACTTTTAAAAGTAATGCCTTAGAGAGTATTTGACACAAAAGAATGGGACACCCACACTCAAATTTTTTGAAACTTTTGCATTCCAAAAATTTAATTAACGTTTCCAATTGGGAAAAACAAAAATTATTTGTATTCGCTGCCAAATGGGAAAGAGTTGTAAAGTCCCATTTTCTTTATCTAATAAAATCTGTTCCTCTCCTTTAGAAAAATTACATTGTGATTTATGGAGTCCTGCTCCAATTTTATCTTGTCAACAGTTTAAATTTTATGCTGATAGTATTGATGATTGCACTTATTATACATGGTTCTTTCCTTTAAAGAAAAAATCAGACTTCTTAGAACACTTCCTCAATTTTCAAAAATGAGTTGAAAATTTTTTTAAACAAAAAATCAAAATTTTTCAAAGTGATGGAGGAGGTGAATTCACATTAATTTCATTTGAAACTCCTTTGCCTAACTGTGTCATTCATCACCAATTTTCTTGTAACAATACGTTGGAACAAAATTGTGTAGCCAAAAGGAAACATCGCCATATTGTTGAAACCGGTCTCACACTTTTATATCAAGCAAATCTTCCTCTCAAAATGCGTTGATGCCTTTATTACGTTGTTTTTCTTATAAATCGCGTGTCATCCTCCACACTTCAATATGAAATCTCCTTTTTCTAAGCAGTTTAACCATGATCCTGATTGTGGGAGTTTAAGAATCTTTGGTTACAGGTGCTTCCCTTACTTGCGTGACCATGGAAGAAACAAATTCTCTAAGAAGACATATCCTTGTATTTTCATTGGATACAGTCCGACACATAAGAGTTATAGGTGCCTTTGTCTAATAACTAATCGGGTTTACATTTAGATAGTTCTTTATTTTTAAATATTTGTTAGGGCTAGTTTTTTTATTAATTGAGTTTAATTTGAAAAAATACTAGATAATGTCTCACTTTTAGTTTCTATTTTGTAATTTTATAGGAAATACTGGAAATTAGAGCTATTGATGAATTTTGAGAGTTTTTGGGTAAAATTGTACAGTTTCAAAAGTTCAAGGATCAAATAGAAATTTGACTATTCAGGATCAGTTTTGATATTTTTCAGACAGTGTTTGAGTCCAATTTTCATTCAAATTAAAAAGAGCCCAAGAGTCCATGCAAGAAAGGAAACTTCACCGGCTCCTATTCACAAGAAATGAAACTTGGTTTGTTTTGATTCTTAATTGGTAGAAAATGTTATTTTTTATATTTTAAAGGAGAATAGGAGACTATAAATAAATGAGAAATTATTAGGATTAAAAAAAAGGAGAATTATTATCATTATTTTTTTTAGAGATTTTTGTTTTGTTTTATTTATGGAGAAGAATTCATTCACAAGAGAAGGATTATTGGTCAACTATCAAGTTTGAAGAGAATTGAAGAATACAAAAGTTTTTATCATGAACACTTTTCTATTTTATTTTCTCTTTAGTTTGATGTTAGTTAGTAATTCAATTATGAACTAAATTAATTAGACACTTGGGTATGATGAACCCTAAGATGAGTTTTGAATTATGATTTTTTAGATAATACAATCTTTTCATTATTTATGAAATTCAATTGTGTTGCTCTTTATTTTCTTGAATTGATATATCCAGAATATTAATTCTTATTTTAATTCTTTAAACTTAAATTGAGAAATCAAATTATTGAATAAATTTAATATAATTGAAAAGAGTTGCAAGTACCCCTAGAGATAGGATAACATAAATCTTTTGGATTAGGGTCAAACCTAATAGTGAAATTCAAGAAACTATAATGCAATTTTTGGGTTTTAATTAGGAAGAGATTCCAATTAATCAACCTAGAATTAGATGTTAATGATCTTGAGAAAGACTTTAATATACTAAAAGAATTTTTATGGTTCTATAAATATTGAATTAGATTGTATTGTTGGAAAATTAATTTCTTAATAAGTCTTAGGGGGATTCAATACTTGAGTGTTATTTGTCATATTTATCACCTTTTTCCTCTCTCTAGTTCATATTTTCATTATTTTAGTTTGTTGAATTATTTTATTTTATTAGTTAATTAATTCACTTAAAATTATCGGTTAAATAATAGATAAAGAGCTAATACTAGTACTTTTAGTCCTTGAGGGATAGACATTTGATACTTCTACATTATACTAAACTCGATAGGTGCACTTACCTATTCGATCTATAGGTGTTAGCCTCGGACTGTATCAGATTTCACGCCATGTAGTTTTTTATTAAAATATTTTTCCTTACACACCTCATGAAAAAAATGTTGTGAAGGACAATCTAGTGATGAGCACCTTCCTTGACCCATTGGAATGGATTAAAAAGGATAGCCTAATGATGCTCACATTCAAAAAGGAATGATGAACAAACTATAGTCTAAGGAAAGCTAGAAACAATTTAGAAAAAGCAAACCCATGTCCTTTGTGAGGAAAATGGTGAAGCATCCCAACAAAAATGGAACAAGTCACTAGCAAACAATCACACTGATCACCTAGCAAATGAGGAAAAATGCTCCGATTCAAAATGCTAACCAACTGAATCTCTGTCTATAATTAACTTATAATGTAATGACGTATCCTCGTCAAATGACAAAGAAGAACCAATTCATAATGAAGAAGAACACCTCTAAACTCAGTTTGAATATGAAGTGTCATTTAGTAATTTACCTAATTTAAGTAATAACTTGTATGTTAATCTTTATAATGCAAGTACATCACATGACCGCTAAGGAACACAAATGGTGACTAGATCAACACTTAGACGTCATCCTGAATTGGATCCTGAACTTACCTAAGAAACTCAAAAAATTCAGGAAAAGAAGAGTCATAAGATCCTTGTTGCCACCAATGAAATTACAACTCCAAAGTCATATAAACATGCTCTTTGTCTTCCTTAATGGCAAGAAACATTGAAACAAGAACTTCAAGTTCTATATGACAATCATACATGAACTCTTATACCTAAACCCATAGACAATAATGTGATCGAATCAAAATGGATTTTCAAAACTAAATTTAAAGAAGATGGGTCAATAGAAAGACAAAAGACTTGTTTAGCAGCACAAGGATACACATAAGTGAAAGATTTGGATTATGAAGAAACCTACAGTCCAGTCATGCGAGCTACCACGATTCAACTAGTCCTTGCTATTGCAACTACATCATGATGAAAAATGTGTGCAGGCTTGATGTCAAAAATACATTTCTCCATGGACATCTAAAAGAAATAGTTTATATAAAGTAGTCACTGGGTTTTCTAGATAATAATCATCCAAATTTCGTGTGCAAGCTAAATAAATCCATTTATGGCCTTAAACAAGCTCAACATGTTTAGTTTGATAGACTATCTAAATTTTAACTACATATTAGATTCATATGTTGTTGACTATGTTGACTCACTTTAATATCCCACATCGGGGAAATTATAAAAGGAAGGGACATTTTTTTTTTAATAAATAGAGCCTTAATTCCTTCAGTTTTATTATCCTAAAATTGTCTACTCAGCGCTTGGGCAATTTTCAATATTTCTTCCTCTTCTATAATATTTCACTTTGTAGTCTTTTTCTTAGTGAAATATAATTTTGGTAATGTCCGAGGACGTAGGCATAATTGGCCGAATCTCGTTAAATTCTTGTATTTTTTATTTTTTTCTTTGTTTTTCAATAGCTATTTTGTAGGGTATAGTTGTAGTGATATATTGTGTTATTAAATTATTATTAAGGTGATTATGTCTAAGGAGGTTAGATTTTAAGTGGGACTGCTTGTAACCTCTCTAATCTTTCTTGGAAATTAACCTATGGTGTGGTTTTTCAGTATAATGTGTCACTTTCTATTCACTTATAAATTTATTAGGTGAGTTTGATGAGTGGAATATTACCCTTATTCCACAACAATTGGTATCAGAGCCAAATGTTACTCTTCATATGCTCTGTTGTTGCAATTTAATCTAATCTTCCACATTAAAAAAGATTTCCTTGGGCTAGTTGTATTTCGTTTTGAAAGCTATTGGAGAATTTTGTAATCAAAATGGAGAGCTCTTAAAAAATATCCGCACCTACCACGTCGACAGTTTCATCATAGCCCATTTGGGCAAGAATTACTGTGGTAAATTCAAAATTGGCTGTGGAAATCTTTGATGGCTTAGGTCTAGATATTGCCATTAAAGATGAGAAACCAGATGATGTTGAGGAGAAAGATTAAAAGACGATCAATCGATTGGCATGTGGTACAATTTGATCATGCCTTTCTAGAGGGCAGAGGTATGCATTCTTAAAAAAAACCTCTGCAAGTAATTTATGGAAGGCACTAGAAGGAAATTTTCTAAAGAAAAATAGCCAGAATAAGCTTCACATGAAGAAAATGCTATTTCGCTTCACTTATGTATTGGGTACCATAATGAATGACCATGTTACCAGTTTTAATTAGCTAGTTACTGATCTGGTGAATGTGGATGAGACATTTAAAGATGAAGATCTAGCTCTAATGTTGTTAGGATCACTTCTCGAGGAGTTTGAGTCTCTTGAAACTACTCTGCTTTATGGAAAGGTTGTTGTATCTCTTAAAGAAGTATGTTCTGCCTTATACAGTTATGAACTAAGGAAGAAAGACAAGAAGGTCAGTTCCAGCAGGGATGCAGAAGCTTTGGTAATCAGAGGTCGTTCGCAGAATCAAAGTATGAGAAAAAAGGGGAGATCTAAGTCAAGGCCCAAGTTGAGCAAAGATGAGTATGCCTTTTATCAAGAGAAGGGACACTAGAAGAAGGATTGTCCAAAATTGAGAAATAAGGGCAAGCCCGATAAAGGAAAAGTTGTAACAAATCAAGTGTTGCTGAGATTGATGATGATGTGTCAGATTACTCACTTGCTACATCATCAAATGTCTCTTATGATGTATAGCTACTAGATTCAGCATATAGTTATCATATATATCCCAATAAGGAATAGTTTTTTTTTATTTTAAAGAACTTAAAAATGGTGGAGTTGTCTACATAACAAATAAGATCTTTTGGATAACATATGGAATTGGTTCGATTCGCTTGAGAAATGTAGATGAATCAATCATCACCTTAACATATGTTCGTTATGTGCCAGAATCGAGTAAAAATCTCATCTCTGTCGAGATCCTAGACTCAAAAGCATTCAAGGTGAAAGTGAAAAATGGAATGATGAAGATTATCTCTGGTGCACGTGTGATATTGAAGGGAATTCTAAAGAAAAATAATTTGTACCACTATCTGGGTAGTACAGTTACAAGGACATCAGTAGCAATAACTTTTATAGATGATCGAGAGTTAGAGCAACTAAGCTATGACATATGCTTTTGGGGCATGCTGGAGAACAATCTTTGAATTTGCTTGTTAAGCAAGGATTGTTGGAAGAAGTGTAAACTTACAAATTGGACTTTTATGAGCATTATATCAAAGAGAAGCAGACAAGGGTCAAATTTAGGACAACAATCCATATTACTGAAGGTATCTTAGATTATGTTCACTCTAATATTTGGGGTCCCTCCAAAACTAGTTCTTTGATAGGGAAACATTATTATGTGACCTTTATTGATGATTTTTCCTAAAGAGTATGGGTGTACACAAAGAAGACAAAGGATGAAGTGTTAAAAGTTTTCCTTAAATGGAAAAAGATGGTGGAAACTCAAATAGGAAAAAGGATCAAACATCTCTGAATAGATAATAGTGGAGAATATAAAAGCAATCTATTTGAGAAAATTTGTGAAAATGAAGGCATTGTCAAACACTTCACTGTCAGATCTACACCACAACAAAATGGTGTGGCAGAACGCATAAATCGAACATTACTGGAAAAAGCTCAATGTATGTTATCCAATACTGGGCTGGGTAAGGAATTTTGGGCTGAGGTTATACCATATGCGTGCCACCTCATCAATCGCTTACCATCTACTGCTATTGGTGGAAAGACGCCATTAGAGAAATGGTTTAGAAAGCCTGCTACAGATTATAATTCCTTACATGTATTTGATTCCACTGCATACTATCATGTTAAGGAGTCAAAGTTAGATCTAAAAGTAAAAAAAGTATTGTTCATGGGGATCACCTCTGGCATAAAAGACTATCATCCATGGTGTCTAGAGATAAAGAAAATAGTTTTTAGCAAGGATGTCACTTTTGATGAATATACCATGTTAAAAAAGGTGTATGTTGAGCAGTTAGATGATACTCCCAAGCAGGTGGAGTTCGAAAGAATAGTAATCCCAACAGATGAAGAATGTGTTGAGACCCATCCTAAGGTAGAAGGAGATTCTCAAGAAGAAAGAGTTCAAGCACTTTCTCAATAACTTGAACCAAGTATATCTAGAAAGTCAAAGAGGGTGCATAGAATACTTGACCGTTATACTGATATGGTGACTTATAAGAAGAAGATAATATTGCTTGGTCACTATGTTGATATAGTGCCTCATGCATCTCCAGTTGTAGCTGATGACATTCCTACCACTTTTACTGAAGCAATCCAAAGTTCAGAAGAAGAAAAGTAGAGGATTTTCATGTATGAAGAAATACAATCGCTTCATAAGAATCAAACTTAGGAACTTGTTAGTCTCCCAAAGGGAAAGAAACCAATTGGATGCAAATGGGTCTTTGTAAAGAAATAACGATTTCTTGGCCAAGATGATGTTCACTATAAAGCAAGATCGGTGGCTAAAGGCTACGCTCAGACGGAGGGAATTGATTATAATGAGGTATTTTCTCCAGTTGTGAAGCATTCCTCCATTAGAATTTTGTTGGCTTTGGTAGCATAGTTGAATTTAAAATTAGTTCAATTAGATAAGAAAATTGTATTTTTACATAGAGACTTAGAAAAGGAAACTACATGACTCAGCCAGAAGGGTTCAAGGTTGTTGGAAAAGAAAATTTAGTATGTAAACTTAAGAAATCTTTGTATAGGTTGAAGCAATCTTTAAGGCAGTGGTACAAAAGATTCAACAAGTTTATGATAGAGCAGATGTACATCCGAAGCAAATACGATCATTGTGTGTATTTACGTATGCTACAAGACGGATCCTTCATATATCTTCTTCTTTATGTTGATGATATATTGATAGCTTCAAAAAGTCATACAGAAATTAAGAAATTAAAGACTTAGTTAAGAAAGGAGTTTGAAAGAAAGGATTTAGACAAAGCAAAGAAGATTTTTGGCATGGAGATTACTAGAGACAAAAAATCGAGGAGGCTTTGTTTGACTCAGAAACAATATTTGAGAAAGGTACCACAATATTTTGGCATGAATGAAAATACAAAATTTGTTAGTACTCCGCTTACTCCTCATTTTAAGTTAAATGCCTCTATGTCACCGAAGAACGATACAAAATGAGAGTACATGTCAAAAGTACCATATGCAAGTGTTATTGGTAGCTTGATGTATGTTATGATCTGCCCTACATTTCACAAGCAGTTGGGTTTGTGAGCAGGTATATGCATGATCTAGAAAAGGAGAATTGGCAAACTGTTAAATGGATTCTACGATATATTAAAAATACCATGGATTTTGGATTGATATTTGAGAAGGAAAGTAGTCAGTGTGTAGTCAGATATTGTGATTCAGATTATGTTGGTGATTTGGATAAATGTCGATCAACTACTGGTTATGTATTGACTCTTGCAAAGACACCAGTTAATTGAAAGTCCACTTTACAGTCAACAGTTGCTCTATCTATTACAAAAGCAGAGTACATGACAATTACAAAAGTTGTAAAGAAAGCAATTTGGCTTCAAGGATTGCTTGGTGAACTGGGAATTGGGCAGAAGTATGTCAAAGTACATTGTGATAGTCAGAGTGTTATCCAATTAGCAAAAATCAAGTTTATCATGCAAGGACGAAACACATCGATGTTTGATATCACTTTTTGAGAGAGATTATAGAAGAAGGTGGAGTTAGAATCTAAAAAATTCATACCATTGAGAATCCTGGTGACATGATGACAAAAATTGTCACTACGGTCAAATTTTAACTTTGTTTAGACTTGATCAATATTGTTAAAGTTTGATGTTGAATTTGGAGACACCATCAAAGGGTGTTTGAGGAGAGATTAAAGATGTTAAAATTCACCAAGGTAAAATTTTTTAAACTATATTGGCTCACTTTAATATCTCACATCGGGGAAATAAAAAGGGAAGGGAGGTTTTTTATGACACAATCAATGTGTCCAAGGCTTATTTTCCTCTATGGAACTAAGAGATAGAGCTTCTAAGCTTAATGACTTCTCCTTTAAGAGTGTCATTCTTCTTTCTTAATGAAGCCATAGAAGAAGATGAAGTGGAAAGTTTTTCTACTGAGTTTTTGAGTTCTTCATTAGAAGTTCTCAACTCATTTACAAGATCACTAAGAGTCTTGTATTCATCTTTTAATTTTAAACACCTTTTTTTATAAGTTTTTACTTGTGGCTTGTATTTGTCACACCTCATGGTTAGAGCCTCTAGAAGCACTTTATCTATCTCATCAAATTCGAAATCAGAATGAGAATGGGAAGAAGTACTTACCTCATTTGTAAAATCTTCTTGTGCCATGAAGCATATGTTGGCAACCTCTCCTTCTTCCTCTTTTTCACTTGAGCTTTCATCCCAAGTGGTTGAAAAACTTTTCTTCTTCTCCTTGTCCCATCTCTTCTTCTTCTTTAACTTGGGAAACCCATACTTGATGTGGCCTTGCTTGCCACATTCATAACAAGTGACTTCATTGGATTTCTCTCTTGGATTAGGAGCTGTCTTCTTGAAGCCTTTTCTTTCTTTTCTTTTCTTGATCAACTTTTTTGTCCTCCTAGAGAGCATTGTTAGCTCTTTTTCTTCCTTGTCACTTTCTTCATCACTTGAGATGATCTCTACCTCCTTCTTTTTTATTAAAGCTTTAAGAGCCATGGTTTTCCTCTTTTTCTCCTATTTGTCTCCTTGGCCTCTTAGCTTCTTCATTTGTTCATCTTTTTGTAAGGCCAACTCATGAGTTAAGAGTTTGCCTATCAACACATCAGTTGAAACCTTTTCAATCTTCGGATTGGATTCTTGTATGCTACAAACTCTAGCATTAAATTTATCTAAAGGAAAAGTTTTAAGGATTTTTGTGTTTACCTCATAGATAGTGAGAGCTCTTCCGAATTTCTTCATATTAGTGATAATAGACAAAAGCCTATTTATCATTTCTGTGATGCTCTCATTGTCCTTCATCATGAAGAGTTCTCATTCAATGACATACATCTCAAAACGGCTTGATTTGACTAGAGTTATGCCTTCATGATAGTTCTCTAGAGTCGTCCAAATGGCATATGTTGTTTGACAATGTTGCACTCTTCCAATCTCCTCTCTAAAGAGTAAGCTTAAAAGAATGGTCGTTGCTCTCTTGTTCTTACCATTTGATCTCCTATGAGCTTCAACCCATTCTTCCCTTAGGATTAATTCATCATTACCATCCACAACTCTGATGGGTGGCTTCCATTCCTTGATAACCACATCCCAAAGGTCCACCACATCTATGTCAAGATAGATCTTCATCCTATACTTTCAATGAGTATAGTTTGTTCCATCAAAGTAAGGCTTGAGTTGTGAGTGGATTCCCTCTTGTGCCATGATCTTTGTTCACCCAATAAAGGTTTGATTGTGAAGCTTGGCTCTGATACCACTTGTTGGCCCTAGGCACCAAGAAGGGGGGGAGGGGGTTGAATTGGTGTATAAAAATTAAAATTGGAAAAAGAGAAGAGAGATGAGATGAGAGGAAACACAAGGTTTATAGTGGTTCGGGTATAATCGACCCTACGTCCACTCCCCAATTCTTAGAAATTGGGTATTCCACT
>CATIWR010109515.1:0-33232 GCA_949677035.1 Omphalea diandra
CCTTATACTTTAAAATAAGATCTATAATACAATTATTTATGATGTTATAACATGCACACAATATAAGGTAATTTTCCATGCAACTATACAAATATTACATATATGTTCAAGTGTCCCAAATGTAATGGTGCAAGTGTCATCGTCGTACTTATCTAATTCACGAATCTAAATGATCATTTATCCAATACAAATATTCATGTGGGATTTCAAATCATTTATGTAATGAATATGTTTATGTGATAATGTCAATGAATGTGAATGGGGATGTTACAACTTGTCTCTCTATTGGGGTTGAATGACTACAACCTAAAATCAGGAGAATGAAGAAGATTGGCTTCTTACCGATCCAAAAATTGAATGCACCCTAAACCAAAGAAGATAAAGGCAACAACAAATTCAATAGATGGCAAAAAATGGAGACTGACGTTTGAAAGACTTGGCCATACCTCCTCTTTAAGGATTGTAACTGGCTATCACTCGACTAACCATTAATGCTACTACTTTTCAGATTAAGCCGATGTACATTCAAATTCTCACTGATACACTTTAATTCCATGGCCTCTCTATGAAGATCCAAACATGCACAAAGCTAATTTTTTAGAAATCTGTGACATTTTTTAGCAAAATGGAATGTCTGGAAATGCAATAAGATTACATCTCTTCACATTCACACTCAAGGACAGGATAAATTCTTTAGAACTTGAAAGTATCACTACTTGGGAAAAAAATGCTAGACTTAGAAATGAGATCACAGTTTTTAGCCAATTAGACAAGGAAACTTTGAATGATGCTTACAAAAGGTTTAAGGATCTTTTGAGAATGTGCGTAAATCATCAAATTGCAAAGTGGTCAATCATGCACACCTTATATAATGGAATCTTTGGATAAATCAAATCATTATAAATGCAAATGTTGAGGGATCTTTATTAGATAAAACAATTGGTGCGTCCTATAAGTTGATTGAAACTATGGCACATAATAACTACCAAGCCCATAAGAGGACTTTGACAAATAAAGTAATGAATATTAACAATATGGATGCCTTTTAAAGCTTGCAAGCTCAGGTATCTACCTTGTCTAAACAATTGAATGCCTTTTTAATGTTATGTCTTCTATTTTCTTATAAGTGATGTGTAATTTTTGTGGGGAAAGCAAGCATAAGAGTGTGGATTGTAAAACAACAAATCCTTTTGTCGAAGAGCAAGTAAACTATATGGGAAACTTTAAATGAAAACCCAATAACCCATATATAAATACATATAATCCAGGTTGGCGTAATCACCTAAACCTCTTTTAGTCTAACAACAATACCCTAAACCCCAAAGCTCAAGGGGTACCACCTAGTTTTCAACCCCCACAACAAAACTACCAGCCTTAAAAAAAAAAAAGTCTAGAAAACCATTTAGAAAAATTCATAACCTCTAATAATACTAGGTCAGAATAGCATGAAGAAAACATGAGGAGAATCAAGGGCAAAATGGATTAAGCTAATAAAAACCACTCATCCTTTATCCATAATCTTGAGATCCAAGTGGGAAAAATAGTCAATGCCTTAGCTCTAGATCTTAAGGTACCTTGCCTAGTAATTATGATACCAACCCAAAGGACCAAGTGAAAGCCATCACCTTAAGGAGTGGAAAGGAACTTCAACTTAGGATAGAGAAGGAAGAAAAAAAGGAAGAAGGCAAAGTGGATATGGGTAGAGAAAAAGAAGCCATTTTAGAGTCAAACTAAAATAGAAGGTAAAACCATATTTACATCTCATTCCTTTCCATTCATGGTATAAGCAACATTCGGTAAATAAGAAATTTGTAAAATTTTTGGATATGCTCAAGAAAATCGAAATCAACACACCATTTATGGAAGCGTTTGCATAAATGTCTAACTATGTAAAGTTCATAAACGACATATTTTTAAAGAAACTCAAATTGGAGGAATGTGAGAGAGTCACCTTGATCGAGGAATGTGGTGTGATCCTACTCAACAAGTTACTTTCTAAAAGAGGAGATCTCAGGAGTTTTACTATATCTTATGATATTGATCATGTTTCTTCTGAAATAGCTCTTTGTGATTTAGGATCTAGCATTAATTTAGTGCCTTTGTCTATTTGTGAAAATTTAGGTATTAGCAAAATAAAGCCCACTAAGATCTCTCCCTAAATAGCAAATCATTTAATTATATGTGCTAAGGGAATAGTGGAGGACATGTTCATCAAAGTAGATAAGCTCATCATTCCAATGGATTTTCTAGTGCTTGAAATAGAGGTGGATGGAGAAATTCCTTTACTCGTGGGGCTACTGTTTTTAGTAACTGGTGATGCTTTAGTTGATGTTAGGGAAGGCATCCACACTTTGCAAGTGGGAGATGAAGAAGTGGTCTTTAATATGTACAAGACAATGAAAAAGCCTATAAAAGATGAACAGTGTTTGAGGAAAAATTTCATTGAAGATTGCATTATAAAAGTCTTTCGAGAAGGGAAAGGAACTTCAAAAATAGAAATAGTGGCCTTAGTAAATGCGAAATAAGAAAAAGGGGAGAATGCAGAGGAGCTAAGTATTCCAACTCTAGAACCTTGTGATGCCACTTATTCTTCTTCTATTATTGAATTGTTAGATTTTGAGAAGTATCTTAAGGTAACACCCCATTCTATTACTAAACATCCTTAACTTAAGCTTAAGCCTTTACCTTCACACATTAGATATGCATTTTTTGGAGTGATGAGACCTTTCTGGTCATTATTTTTAATGAGTTTACCTAGACTCAAGAGGAAAAACTATTAAGGGTATTGAAAAATTGGATTAAAGTTTTAGGGTGAACTATAGCAGCCATTAGGGGCATTAGTCGTACTTTTTGTATACTTAAAATTTTAATGGAGGACAATCACAAACTCATTATAGAACATCAAAGAAGGCTTAACCTTAATATAAAGGAGGTGGTTAGGAAGGAAGTAATCAAATTGCTAGATGTGGGAATCATCTACCCCATTTTGAATAGTTGATGGATTAGTTTGATCCAAGTAGTTCCTAAGAAAGGAGGAATAAGGGTTATGACCAATAATAATAATGAGCTTATCCTTATTAAGACTGTGGTAGGTTGGAGAGTATGTATTAATTATAAGAAGCTAAATGTCACAACCCACAAGGATCAATTTCCTTTATAATTATTGATCAAATGTTGGAAAGACTTGCAGGTCATATGTACTATTGCTTTTTATATGGCTTTTTAAGTTATTACCAAATTCAAATAGCATTGGAGGATCAAGAGAAAACAACATTTACATGCTCATATGATACATTTGCTTATTAGCATATGCATTTAAGCCTATGTAATGCACCAACCACTTTCCAAAGGTGTATGATGGCCAAATTTTTGAAATGCTAGATAATACAGTAGAAATATTCATAGATGATTTATTTATTTTTTGTGATACCTTTGATGCTTGTTTGGTTAATCTTAACAAGGTTCTAAAAAGATGTGAGGAGACCAACCTCATTCTTAATTAGAAAAAGTGACATTTCATGGTACAAGATGGCATTGTGCTTGAGCATAAAATCTCTTACAAGAGAATTAAAGTCGATTGGGCAATGATCAAAGTCATAGAGAAATTGCCTCCAACAAACTTCGTGAAAAGGATAAAAAGTTTTCTATGCCATGCGAGATTTTACTAGTGTTTCATTATAAATTTTTCCAATATTTCTAAACCCCTTTGTGATCTCTTAGCTAAGGATGTTCCCTTCACCTTTACTGATGATTGTCTTAATACTTTTCACAGGTTGAAAAAGGAACACATTTCCACACCAATCAAGACAAAACTGGATTGGTCATCGCCATTGAAGTTAATGTGCAATGTAAGTGATTATGCCATTAGGGCTGTGTTAGGGCAAAGGAAGGACAAAAAGCTTCATGTTATATATTATGTGACTTAGACCCTTAACGGTGCCCAACTCAATTATGCCTTTATGGAAATAAAGCTTTTGGTTATTATTTTTGCATTTGCTAAATTTAGATCTTATTTGCTTTCTGATTATTTATATCAATCATATAGTGATTCATTATTTAATAACAAAGAAGGATGTAAAGCCAAGGCCCATCAGATGGATCCTCCTACTCTAAGAGTTTGACTTAGAGGTCAAGGACAAAAAGGGCATAATGAACTTAGTTATTGATCTTCTCGTATGCCTAAAGCATATACAAGAGGAGGAGATAAATGTTCTAATCATTAAAACCTTTTCAGATGAGCAACTCATCCTTTTGAAAGCTCTCCAAACTCTATGATATGTAGATTTTGTGAATTATTTGGTAAGCAACATTATTCCTTATAAGTTTACTTTCCATCAAAAGAAAAGTTTATGCATGATATTAATTTTTTTTTTAGAAGAACCTTATCTATTTAAAGAATGTGTCAATTGCATGATAAGAAGGTGTGTGGAGATAGGAGATATTTTGTTTCAATGTAATACCCGAAAATGTAGCAGACACTTTGGTCCCACCAAAATTGTGGTTAATGTATTACAAAGTGGGTTCTTTTAGTCCTCATTATTTATTGATTCTTTTGCTTTTTTCAAAGCTTTTGATAGATGCCAAATATTAGGTAATATCTCTAAGAGGAATAAGATGCCATTGAACTCTATGATTAAGGTAGAACTTTTCAATCGACTTCATAAGATCCTTCCTTTAATCATTTAGGAATAGATACATTTAGTGGCAGTTGACTGTGAGTCCAAATGGGTTACAGCCATAGATACACCAATTAATGATGTTAAAGTGGTGTTATAATTCTTAAAGAAGCATATCTTCACAACTTTTGGAGCACCACGTGCAATTATAAGCAATTAAGGGTTATAGTTTTGTAATTGACAATTGAAGTCATTGCTTAAAAAGTATGGAGTAATGAACACAATTGCAACTCTATACCATCATCAAACAAGTGGCTAAGTGGAAGTGTCTAATGGAGCGATAAAGTACATCCTAGAGGGAGGGATTGGTCCTTGAAGCTTCTTGATGCACTTTGGGCATATAGAGCCACTTATAAAATGTTGATTAATACTACACCTTATCATTTGGTGTGTATGAAAGCTTGCAACTTATCAATTGAATTATAGAATCGGGCTTATTGGACAATCAAATTTCTCTGCTTTAATTTTGATATTACCGGAGAAAAGAGGAAACTCTAACTCAATGAACTTGAGTCTTTACATCATTAAGCCCATAAAAATAATCAGATTTATGAAAAGAAGATTAAAAGGTCGCATGATAGCCATATTTTGGAAATGGTGTTAAAGGAAGGACAAAAAGTACTACTCTTTAAATCAAGGTTATAATTCCTTCTAGGAAAATTGAAGTTTAGTGGGTCAAGACCTTTTGTTATCATTAAAGTTTATCCTCGTGGTGCCATTAAAATTAAAAACTCATAGGATTTGACCTTTAAAGTCAATGGAAATAGCCTGAAGGCCTATTACGAAGAAAAGACTACGCATCTAGGAGAGACTCTTTATCTCTCACATTCCTCCACTTAAAAGCAAACTAAAATGGTAAAACTAGTGACCTTAAACTATCATGTTTGTGGGGTAATCCCCTCTTATTTCTTTCTTTCATTGAAAAGTTTGTTATTTTGTTTTAGTCTTTATCTTGCTTAATTGTGTTATCTTCATTGATTTTATAGGTTATAGTTCGAGGAGTTCACTATTCAAAGCATGAAATAAGTTTGTGGGAGTTATCTTTTCCACCTATCGTGTTTTTCATATTATTCCTTATACCATTTAGTTTCATTTTAATGAATTGTTTTCTTATTTTATTGGTTAATTTTTATTGTTACAAAGGTTAAGATAAGTAAATAGTTATGAGGGGTAAGGCTTACACCATTAAGGTGATCAATTTGGCATAAAACAATAGCAAATGAAAATGCAAGGCCACATCACACACCTGTACGTGTAAGAAGGAGATTGAGGCAATAGCTAACAAAGGTGCACACCCAAATCGCATGCCCATACACATCCATTTGTACACCTATGTTTTGATACACACGCCTCTGTGCATTTTCTCTAAGCCATCCAGTAGCTAAGCTTTACGCACAGCCAGGAAACATGATCGTATGCCTAGTCAATCTCACCTTAACCTAGAATGCATAATCGTGAGTTTCTATTGTACGGTCGTACATCCGTCAAAATTGTCTTTTTAAAACTTTGCCCCCTTCCATCTTATTCATTATTTTCCTCCTCTAACCTTAACACAGTCATGCAGCTGCCTCTTATATCTTCTAAATTGACCTTTCCTCTATTAAATACCATTGAATCTCATTTTTTATCTTTTAAATCCAACCTACACCATGTTTAAGTGCATTAAAACCTTCACAAAGAGGAAGGTTTGGTCATCGAGTGTCACTCTACTATTGGGTACAATTATAATATTTGGGTATGAAAAGCATAAGAATAGGTATGAGGTTTTATTTAAACGTCTTATTTTTCTAACTAAATTTATTGATTTAAGGGTTGCAGATGAAGTGGGTTTATTAGATGTCATTCAAGAACACCTTAGGGTTCTCTAATGGGAAGAATTTGCCTAGCTCCATGCCAACTCCTACAAAGAGCTCACTTATAAGTTATTTGGTTAGCTTTTACATAGGGACCTCTAGGGCTTATGCAGAACACCCATTTGGCACCATCATTTTCAACTTTGAAACAAACCTTTCGCCTTGTTGGCCCTTGTAGACCAAGAAAGGGGGTTGAATTAGTGGCAAATTTGAACTTCTAAAAGAAGCTCACACAAATAAAATATTAGAGAAATAGTATAAGAGAATGAACATAAGAGTTTTATAGTACTTTGAGTATTAACCAACCTTATATCCACCCTTCAATTTACCAATTGGGTATTACATTAAATCACTAGTGTTTTACAAGCTCACACTTAACTTAGTGTTTAGGCTCCCACAAAACCTTGCAAGTGTTTTATCAAAGCTAACACTCAAATCTGCATAAGAGCTTTCTAAGGCTCACTCTAAAATCCAAATAAGAGTTTTATATACAAGGCTTACTCTCAAAACTAAATAAGAGTTTTCTATATAAAGGCCCACTCTTAAATCCAAACCCAAGGTGTTTAAAGCTCACACCATACTATATATAAAGAAATAAAGAATTAAAATTATGAGAATTAATTTTACAAGAGTTTTGCCACCAATGAATGTTATTCTCTTGCATTAGAGTCCATTTGGTAGAGTATTTATAGGCTACAACCACCAAAGAGACATTACATACAAAACTATGTCTAAATCTCCAAGGTGTACTAAGCAAATCTTGCATTAAATGCTTGTTAATAGTGCTTACGGTCGTGACTAACTATATATGACAATGATTTCTCAAATTGCACTCAATTTACTTCATTTGCATTATAGAATTTTGTTTGTATCTAATGTCTATTCCATATGACACACAACCATTAGTTCTCCTATAAAAAGAGTCATTATGTCAATTGTGCTAGCATTAAATTCTCGATCGCGATTTACTTTCTTTGGATGCGATGGTCATTGTGAAATCTTCTATTTGGAATGGAGATGTTGTTTTACCAAATCACAGTCTCAAGCAACATTTTGCTCTCGTGAATTTTGATCTTTCAATGGTTCTTTAGGGACACTTGGCATAGTCTAGTTGAGGACTTGATTCCCTCCAAGCAAAAGCAAAAGTCACGGTTATGATAGTGAACACAACATATATGGCAAAATAATATATTTTAACTTGGTTCAATTTTTCTACAAGATAGTGGTCATGATATCCTAATTCGTGACCATGAACTAGGATGCCACTGGTCACGATATACTAATTTGTGACCACAAATTAGGATGTCACTTGCAATCTTTGAGACTTAGACTTTCATTATCCTTCTAATGCAAACCTATCTAAAAATCTACAAAATCAACACTTGAAATTGACATTAGAACTTTTTAATCTATATTGTCAAGATCAAGAGATAGTCTTGACTTAGGTTTGAAAAACCTAGACCAATAATCTCCCCTTTTCTTATTTTAACAATCTAAATTGAATATATAAAGGATAAAGATCAATTATGCATGCTCCAAATTGAATGATTGGGAAGTGATTCAAATTATAAATATGAAATTGCTCCCCCTCAATCCATACTTCCCCTTAGTTATTCTAATAAGATCATTGACTTAGCTTATTGTAAATACAATTCAATTTTCTCTCCCTTTTTTGTATGTTCACCCCTTTGTATATTCAACCAATTATCTTTCCCCCTTTATCAAGATTAAAAAAGAAGAAATAGGAAGGAATAAGAGACATAATGCAGAATATAAAAGGGAATGTCCACAAACTTGTCAATTGCACAAACTTAAATAATAATAGCAAACACAAGCAATTTGTGCAATATATCACAATTAATCACATAAGAAGATAAATAAATGAAACATAAATTATGTGGAAATTCCATCATTAAACAAAAATGCAAAATAATTCAAACATTTAAAGATGTTGGTTCACACAAACTATGGCCAAGAATTTAAGAATTTTCATATATGGCCCTAATATAGAGTATATGATAATTTGATGATTAATTTATACATTTGAAATATATAAAGCCTCAAATGCTAAATGAATTGATTCAACTCATTGCATAATCAATCACATCAATCCAACATGTCAACATGTAGATATATCAAGAAATAAAATGTACAACAACTCCCTCTAGACAAAAGCATAAATATATCAAGTTAAAAACATAAGAGGCAACGGATATATTACAAGTTTAGTATCAATTGCTTGATACCAAATAACCATTAGAAACTTTATTCCTTCTTGATTAGTAATCTTCATTCACCTTTATATTTTCCATTATGAGAATTTGGTGAAGGAGTCCTCATCCTATAATATCAAACACTTTACTTTGGTAACCAAGCATACTTGGGTCCTTACGGGTTAATCTTGGAAAGGTCCTCCAATTTGAGGAGTGCCTTCCTAATGTGGCAAAAGACAGTAATGTTTCCATATCTCATGTAATAATGGCATTAGAGCTTAGACTTGTAAGTCTTTCTTTTATGAGCAACCTTATTGTGTATAGGACACCTTTCGCACTTTAGTTTTATAAATGCATGCAAGTGCATGAGTGATAAGTAGAAGAGAGGCTTTTATGTGTGTGTGTTTTAGCATGCCTCTTGGTTTACATGTATGCACAATTGGCTCTTTTAGGTTTATCTCTTGAGCCTTGGGGAGCCTTTCATTTGCCCGTAGATGTAGGTGGCATAGTAATAGAAGCACTTTTCTTCATAATGACTTCAATACTAGAGGTTTAAGGTTTAAATGTTCTAATGAATGTATAATGAGAAGATATAGACGAATAGGCTTCATTGAAGCCTAAACCATGTCTCACTAAAGGAGCTCTTTGAGATATAATAAGCGTATCCAAAGCTTATTTCTCTTTATGAAATTTAAAGATGGAATTTCAAAGTTCAATGACTTTATATTTTAAAAAATAATTTATTTTCTCAAAGATTTAAGAGAGGATAAAGATTTAGAAAGATATTCTAAAGAGTTCTTTATTAAAAGTCCTCAAGTCACTTATAAGATCATTTAAGAATTTAAATTAATTCTTAAATTTTAAACACTTTTTCTTGATGAATTTGCAAACTTCAGCTTCATGGCTTAAGACGACTCCTTCAATGAGGTAAGTACTTCTCCACACTCTTGTGAGTTTTCATTTGAGATTTGTATTTTTCACATCTTAAGGTTAAAGATACAAGAAGCTCATCATCCACATCATCAAATACATCATAATCATCACAAGAGTGTTGAGAAGTACTTATGTCATTAGAGGAGTCCTATTGAGCTATGAAGCAAAAGTTGGGAAATTCATAATCTTCTTCTTCATTACTTGAATCATCATCGTAAATAGCCTTGAAACTCTTCTTTTCCTTATTGTAATAAGAAAATGACCTTTTTTGGATTCTTCTTTCTCTTCTCCTTTTTGTCAACTACTTCGTCCTTTTCAATATATTGGCAAGCTCTTCTTCTTCTTTGTCACTTTCATTTGAGTCATTTGACATTGAATCATTTTATTAAGCTTTGAAGGTGAGAGCTTTCTTCTCACCTTAATCTTTTTTTTCTTTTAACTTTATCTCTTCATTCTTCTAGAGAGCCAATCTCATTAGTGATAAGCTTACTAATGAGAACATCAGTTGGCACCTTCCCAATCTTTGGATTAGACTCTTGAATGCTACATACTCTTACACCAAATTTTTCTAATGAAAGAGATTTAAGTATTTTAGTATTTACCTAATAATTTGTAAGAATTCTTCCAAACTTCTTAATATTTGTGATAATAGAGAGGAGTTTATTTGTCATGTCGGTGATGCTTTCATTGTCTTGCATCATGAAGAGCACCTACTATGTCACATACATCTCTAACCTACTTGATTTCATAAGAGTTGTGCCTTCATGATAGTTTTCTAATGCTTTCCATATGGCATGTGTAGTTTGGCAATGTTGGACTCTCCCAATTTTTTATCTTTACATAAAATTTAGAAGAATAGTCATTGCCCTCTTATTCTTCCCATTTGCCTTCATATGTGCTTTACACCATTCTTCTATTGTAATTGCCACTTATACTCCTCCAACCATCTTTGTTGGTGGCTTTCACTCTCTAAGTATATAATCCCACAAGTTGATGAGATAACTATTAAGATATATCTCCATTTTATGCTTCAAATAACATAATCATTACCATTAAAAAGGGGATTAAGGTGAGATTGGATTCCTTCTTGTGCCATTAATCTTTTCTCACGCAATTAAGGCTTTAATAAAGACTTAACTCTTACACTAATTGTTGGTCCTTATGCACTAAGAAAGGGGGGTTGAATTAATGGCAAATTTGATATGTTAAAGGAAGCTCATATAAATAAAAGGTTAGAGAAAGAGTAGAAGAAGAATGAACACAAGAGTTTTATAATGGTTTGGGTATTAACAAACCTTATTACCACTCTCCAATTTACCAATTGGGTATTTTATTAAATCACTAGTATTTTACAAGTTCACACTCAACTTAGTGTTTAGGCTTACACCAAAACTTACAAGTGTTTTACCAAGGTTAACACTTAAACATATATAAGAGTTTCATAAGGCTCACTCTGAAACCTAAACAAAAGTTTTCTACACAAAAGCTCACTCTCAGACCCAAACAAAAGTTTCATATACAAATGCTCACTCTTAAACCCAAACCTAGACCCAAAACATGTTACATATAAAACTATGTCAAAATCTCTAAGGTGTAATAGGCAGATTTTGCATTAAATACTTATCAAACAGTGCTCGCAATCATGATTAAGAATTCATCGTAGTAATTTTTTGCATTGCACTAAATTTGTTTAATTTGTAGTAGAGAATCCTATTTGTATCTAATAGATAGTCTACATGGCACACAATCATTAGTTGTCATAGAAAAATAGTTGTCATGTGCTTTATGCTATAGCGAAATTTGCTATCGTGATTTACTTTCTTTGGATATGATGGTCACTATGAAATCTTCTGTTTGACTTATAGATGTTGCTTCACCAAATCACGACCAAGACCAACATTTTGCTCTTACAAATTTTTATCTTCCAATGGTTTTAACTTGGTTCAATTATTTTGCAAGATAGTGATCACGATATCCTAATTCGTGACCGTGAATTAGGATGCCACTTAGAATCTTTAAGACTTAGACGTCCATTCAATTTTCAAGTAATCCTATCTAAAAATCTATAAAATCAACACCTGAATTTGACATTAGACCCTTTCAATCTATATTTCTAAGATAAAAAGAGAGTATTAACCTAGGTTTAACTAACCTAGTCAAACACACCCATTCTTTTGAATGAGGTTGCCAAAGCCTTTTTTTTTTCTTAAGGAGTATGGGCTTGATCAATTCCCTATTAACTTTAAAAACTAAGAGGTATGGGATTCTTTAGGTGGGATTTCTAAGAATAAGGCTAGAATGAGCAAGATTTCAAAATTGAAATACCGGTCAAGGTAAGAGTAATAACATTGTAAATTGAATTGAGCTCTTCTACCTTTGGTGTTTGAAGTTTAACCACAAAATTAACATTGATTGGTGGATTCTGAACCATATAAATGTTATGGCTAAGTGAGATTTGGGTGGTATTTTTGTTGGCAATTTCACCACTCTTCTTGCCAATAAAATCTCTGAGGTCTATAAAATCTTTGTCAATTAACTAAAGCTTTGAGGTCCTACTACTTATCCTATGACAACATGTTTTACATGGGACTTGTAAAGAGCAATGGAGTTGGTTTTTTATTGGTTCGTGCTTAATAAGAGGTGAGGGTTAATAATTTTATGGATATGGGTGATGCACCACAGGATGTGCCTTTAGGACTTTCTTCCTCTCAAGATCCTTCGTCATTGTCTATAAGCCAAACAGAAGAAATGTTGGTGTAGATGGAATCTCAACTAGAGCATATGAACCAATATTAATCATTTCTAAGGATGACATGTAAGGAAAGCCTGCCACTTTGGACTCCTGCATGGTCTATATGAATGGGCGAGAGTGAGCCTACTTTGAACACTTTGGATTTCCTCCTTGACTGCCAATGGATTGATCACCTATCTTACCTTTGTTTTTCATTTTCTTTTATGTTCTTTTTATGTTTTTATTTTTGTTGTGTGCATTTATGGATGTTGAGCTTTAAGTTTTTGAACTTTTCTTGTGTTTCCTAACACTAGTATAGTGCATTATGTTCTTAATTTTATCCTGAATACTTTATGTTATCATTATAACATTTTGGTGTTATATTATTCTTATTATATTTTGATAAAAGTTACCATATCATTACCCTTTAATGATTCATTCTTGTGTAGTTGAGATAACCTTGATTGAGATTTATAGGTTCACATGCTCTTTATACCCATTTTTAAAGAGGGAAGTCTCTCTCCCTTGCTCTTTAATTTTTGTTCTTCATCCCTGAGGATAATGATGTTTAAGTTTAAGGGAATTGATTGCTTTTAAGCCTTACTTTTGATTCAGTTTAGGTCTATACTTGATTATAATTGCATATGTGCCTTCAAATTTTGAGTTTTTGCAATATCTCTTTGCAAGTATATTTGGTTCTTGGTTTTGAGGTGGAAATCAAAGAAGAAAATTTATAATCTTTGTTTGGAATTGCTTAGATTGATTTTCCTTATGATAATGACTTAAGCTTAACAATCATATTTTTATTCAAAAATATGTTAAACATATTAGAATTCTTTTTGCACTCTTAGCAAAGTGGGGAACAGTTCATGAGAGGCTTTTTTCATATCAGTTTCAGTTTGAGGAAACCTTTGCATATGCTAGAACTTGCTAAAACAACTTTGAAGGCATTCTTTGGTTAGCCTATTATTCCCCATCCACACCTCTATCACATCATCCTTTATTACTCATTTTGAGGTATAATGAATACTCTTTAGAGAGTATTAATAAGCCTTTGTTTCTTTCACCGATATCTTTCATTATAACTATATAGCCTAAACAATCCTTTACCTCCCATATTGAGAGAATAGAATTAAAACTTGGTTACACAATGGTATGTGATGCATTAGATCATTCATGTGCATTTATATTAAAGAATGGACAAAATAACTCATATATTGTTATCTCTTTGGCACTATATAGGTTGATTTGAGTTCGGAGGTGGCATAGTAATAACTTGAAATGTGCTTAGTTCATTCATCATTTGAAAAAAAAAAAGAGTAACGCAACAAAAGAGGAAATTAAAAATAATTAAGCCGCCTAGAAAATAGAAAAAAAAGGTGTTTTGGATGTTCTTTAAGAAATAAATATGAGTTATAAATATATAGTGGTCTTTTGCAATTCATATTATTATTATAACCATTATTCTAGCAAAGTTTCTCTTGCTTTGGACTTGACCATTCTTTGGTAACTTAAACCCAAGCCCTACATTACAAGCTATTATGATTTTTAAGGTTACTAGGTTCCCTATTTATAGAGAAAGGTGAATTAGTTTTGCTTACAGTCATATGTGATTCTTAAGAATGAAGGAAGAATGTTGCATAAGCTTAATATGGAAGGGAATCAAAGCGAAGAATGAATTATGATGCCAAGGCCACTTACATACTATTTTGTGTTTAATTAATTGAAAATTGGAAATGATTGGTATGGATATGATTAGTATGGAACTTGTCATTATATTTAGCAAAATTACTTGAGTAAGGAAAGGCATGATTATAGTTGAGATAAATCTTCCCTCTTGAAATTCATGAGATTTAATTCTAACCATAAGAGATATTATTTTATACTTAGCAAAGAAAACAATTGCTTGAAGACAAGCAATACTTCAAGTTTAGGGGACTTTGTTTAATGGATTAATTATCTTACTTTTATGGCTTATTCATCTTGAAATTCATAAATATCCATTGAATTTGACACAAAAATAGACCTAATGAATAAAAATGGATGTTTGTGGGTAAAAAGTGAAAAAAAGAAAAAGAAGGGAGGAAAAGCTACAACACATGACCGTGTGGTCTAGGCACACAATTATGCAGCTCAAGAGGACTAATGAGGCAATAGCTGAAGGAGATGCACAACCATAGCACATGGTCATGAACTTCAAAAGGACCAAAACTGTTAAGCGCTATAGCAAGGATGCATAACTGTGCTTCGATAAATGCATGGTCGTGCATCTCTTTATAACAAAAAATGTGACTTCTTTATGAAGGTTCATATTTTCCTTTTAAAGGGGGGATATTTCCTTTCTTGCATGAAATTGGTAAATAAGCCAAATTTAGGGCATGATGGGATAGCCAAAGGATGAATGGATAATAAAAGAAAGGTTCCATCAAATTCATAGGGAGAGAAGGTACAAGGATTAAGCAATCAAGAAAAAGTTCATGGCTATTCTTTGTGCTAAATTATTTATTTTCTTTTCTCCCTTTATTACATTATGAACTAAATTTTCATTTGCTAGGTTTGTAAATGGATCTTATATGACTTTTATTGGATTTTCTCAATCTACATCTATTTGGTTTTTGTTCTTGCAATTATTGAGTATTTAGTGTTGATCTACTGGCTATTGATTATCTTAATTTTATGAATCGACAATCAAAATATGCCTTTTAAAAAACTAAACCTTTAATAATTCATTACTTTTACTGTTGAGTTTAGGAACCTTAACAAACCATCACTATCCTTACAGTCGTGATTAGTTAGATCAATGTATGATGGTAAACTTTTGAGTTAAGGAACCCTCAGCTTAGCATGTCTTTGTATGTTAATTTCTACTTGAGAAGGATCAATTAACCACCTTAGTGACTCGATAGTAGAACACATTACATAAACTAAGTTAGATAAGGATTAAGAACCTAATCAAAGGTTATCAAGTCAAGTTAAACCCCTAGCCACTTTCATCCATTGATTGTCCCTCATCATTATTAGTATTTAGTATGTTTTATTGTAATTTTAATTCTCATTTAATATTGATTTCTGAGATGATTTAAGATGCATAATGCCTATTACTTAAACTTGATCCTCATGGGAATAATATACATACTTTCATAGTACACTTTATTACTTTGGACCTTTGCACTTGTAGCCTAGCGATTTTTATATTGCATGCAACTGTCATCACCCGAGTACCCATCTAAGATGTAATAGTACATATGACCTATAAGTCTTTTCAACATTTGATTAATAAATGGCAAAGGGAAGTGATCCTTTTGGGTTTTTGCATTAGCTTATTATAATCGATACACACCCTTTACCCCATCACAGTCCTAATCGGGATATAAGCTCATTATTATTACTAGTTACAATTATCATACCTCTCTTCTTAAGGATTGCTTGGACTGACTAACACATGGGCTATCTAAAATTGGGTAAATGATCCTCGCATCTAACTATTTTACCATTTTCTTTCTACAACCTCATTCATATTAGGGTTAAATTGCTTTTGGAGATCTATAGTGGGTTTGTGACTATCTTTATTTAAAATTTTGTACATACAAAGTGCAGGATTAATCTCCTTAATGTTCGTTATGGTCCACACCAATGCTCTAATCTTATTTTGCAATAGTTTTTATTCTTCGGGTTGAGTGAGCTCATTGAAAATGATGGCTAAAAGGGTATTACCATTTTCGAAGAATACATGTCTAAGGTGACCAGTAAAGGTTTGAGTTCAAGTTAAGGAGGTTTAAGAATGGAAAGTGGGGCTACCTCAAGATATTTCTCATAATCTAAAGTCTCAATAAAAAAAAAAGGAAAAAAAGCATCGCAAATTTCTAGAGTTGGGATACTTAGCTCTATGGCTTTTCCTCTTTTTCTTCCTTTCCACGTACCGTGGCCACCGTTTGAATTTTCGAGGTTCTTTCCTTTCCATTAATGACTTTCTTGGTGAACTCTTCTATGACATCAATCTTTAAACATCCTTTATCCTTCATAGGCTTTTTTTTTATCACTTTTATACATGTTGAGGACCACTTTCTCATCTCTTACTCTTAAGGTGAATGTGTCTTCCTCAATATCAACTAAAGTACCCCTATTGTTAAGAACGATCATCCTAAAAGTAATGGGATTTGCCTATCCACCTCCATGTCAAGAACTACAAAATCCACCAAGATGATGAACTTATCAACTTTAATGAGCATGTCCTCAACTATCCCCTTATGATAGATGATTAAATGGTTTGCTAATTGGAGGGAAATCATGGTAGGCTTCATCTTGATAATACCTAGTTTTCCAAATACTGACAAAGGTATTAGATTGATGCTAGATCCTAGATCACAAAGAGCTTTTTCAAAAGAAATATGATCACTATCATAAGGAATAGTGAAGCTTGCTAGATCTCATTTTTTTTATATGCAACTCCTTGAATAGGATTACACTACACTCCTTAGTCAAGGTGACTCTCTTACATTCATTCACTATACTCCTTAGTCAAGGTGACTCTCTTACATTCATTCAATTTGCTTTTTTTTAAAGGATGTCTTTTATGAACTTTGCATATTTAGGCATTTGGGCAAGTGCTTTAACAAACAGTATATTGATTTGCAACTTTTTGAGCATATCTAAAATTTTACAAATTACCTGTCCATCATATTTTGCTTGAGTCTTGAAGAGAAATTAGTGAAAGGTATATATGGTTTGACCTTATTCTTAGGCTTGTTCCCTATGATTGGCTTTTCTTCCTTTTTCCTCATTCTCTACTATTGGTTGAAGTTCCTTACCACTCCTTAAGGTGATGGCTTTCACATGATCCTTTAGGTTGGTTTTATAATAGCTAGTTAAAGTACCTTAAGATTTAGAACTAAAGGTATTGGCTATTTGTCCTCCTTAGATTTCAAGGTTGTGGATAAAGGAGGAATGATTTTTGTTGGCTTGATCTATCGTGGCTTATAGTCTTATAATATTCTCTTTATAATGTTCAAACTTAGCATCGACTTTTGTTATGAATTATTTTAAGACATTCTCTAAGCTTGATTTCTTTTTACTGAGGTTGCTAGTTTAGTGGTAGGGGTTGAAAACTAAGTGGCCCTTAGGTTTTGGGGTTAAGGGTATGGCTATTAGATTAAAAGAAGTTTGGGTGATTAAGCTGCCCTATGTTATAGGTATTTGAATATGTGTTATTAGGTTAACTGTTAAAGTTTTGCATATAGTTTTCTTATTCTTGCAAAAAGAAGGTTCCTTATTTGATAATAAGCACCTTATATTTGATTTCCCTATAAAAGTTGCACACAACATGTAGGAGAAGACACATCATTATAATTAAAAGTACTCAATTGTTTGAACAAGGTGGATACATGAGCTAGCAAAGTTTGAAAGGCATTTATGTTATGAATCTCTACCATTTTCTTTAGCAAAGTTCTCTCATAGGCTTGGTAGTTATTGTTTATCATTATTTCAATCAACTCATAGGCCGTATTGGTTGTTTTATTCAATAAAGATCCCTCAACTACTACACCTATAGTGATTTTGATTTGCCCAAAAATCCATTGTAAAAGATGCGCACGGTTGACCACTTTGGAAGTTATTAATTTGGCCATCTTCTTAAGAGATCATTGAACCTCTCCCAATCCATATTCAAAGTTTCCCCGTCCACTTGGTTGAATGTTATGATGTCATTTCTAAGTCTAGCTTTCTTTGCTAGAGGGAAATATTTAGCCAAAAAGGCTTGAGAGAGTTTATCTCAAATAGTGATACTCTTAGGTTCCAAATAATTGATCAACACCATAGATTTTATCTTTGAGAGTGAATGTAAAAAGATGTAGTTTCACTATATCTATGAACATTCCATTTTGCCTAAAAGTGTCACCAATCTTCAAGAAATTAGTTATGTACATGTTTAGGTCTTTATGGGAGAGGCCATGGAATTGGAGAGTGTTAATAAGCATTTGAATGAATGTCAACTTAATCTCAATGGTAGTGGCATTAACAGTTAATCGAGTGATAGCCAGTTGTAATCCTTCTAGAGGACATGTGGCAAAGTCTTTCAAAGGTCGGTCTTCTGGATTTGCCATCTATTAAATTTGTTATTATTTTCACCTTCTTTGGGTTAGATGTGCTTGATTTCTAAATCAGGTGGAAGAAAATCTTCTTTGTTCTCTTAATTTCAGGTTCTAGTTATCCACCTAAAGCAAAGAGACATGAAATATTGTTAAAAAAAAATTCTAGAGTAATACAAAAATAATAACTTAGTATTAAACCCATTGATCCTTGGTAATGATGCTAAAAACTTGATGACAAGTGCATACTATATAAAAAAACCCTTAAGTTGTAAGTGCATAGGTTAGAAGTAAATAAAGTGTACTTATGAGTACAAATATCATTCCTATAAGGATTAGGTTTAAGTACTAAGAATCTTGTATCTTATGTTATCCAGAGAATCGATAAGGGATGCTAAATAAAATTGTAATATGACATATAAAACACTAAATAATGAGAGATAATTAATGGATCAAAATAACTAGGGGTTCAACGTCACTTGATGACTTCTAAAGGACTTATAATCCTTATTTAATTGGTTCATGCATCATGCACTATAATCAAATCACTAAGGTGATCAATTAATCCCTTTAGTGTATAAATTGACATACAAAAGCATGTTAAGTTGAAGGTTTTTAAACTCAAAAGCTAGACATCATGTAATTACCTCACAAAGTAAGACTTTATGGTAGCAATGGTTTGTTATGGTTTCATAACTCAATAATAGAACAAAAAAATTGTTGAAAGTATCATACTATAAAAAAAGTATCTCTCAATTGCCAATTCATAAACTAAGATGATCAATGGCTAGTTCATCAAATATAAAGTACTCAATAATTGCTAGCATCAATAATGAAAGAACCTAAAAAGAATTTGATTAAAAAACTCAATAAAAGTCATAAAAGATCCATTTACAACCCTAGCCAAAAAAAGTTTAGTTCATAATGAGATAGAAAGAAGAAGAAAAGAAAATAATCAAATCAGCCTAAAGAGTAGCCATGAACTTATTCTTGATTCCCTTGATTGTTTGCACCTTTTCTTTCTCTTACTCCTTCATGAAAACTTTATTGAATGATATTCTCTCCTTAGGTTCACCTTTCTCCTCTAATTCTGGCTCAATTTTCCCTTTAAATAATGCCCTAATCAAATTTTCAAGAAAAAAAGTTTCAAAGCCCATAATAGGAAAATAATCCTTAAAGATTTATAATTGGTGATTTTAATATCATTGAAACGCATAGTCATGTACATGGGTGTGTTATTCTATGATTACTTTTTTGCAAAGGAAGCATAACTATGCTTTTCTGGATGCTTGGTTCCTTTTGTCCTATCCTTGTTATGCTCAGTCATACGCATGGTCATTTTTAATGTTTTCGCCCTACTCGATCTTCCTCTTGAAGGAAGGCACAATTGTGCCTAGAAAATGTGGGTATCCTTCTCCTTGATGTTTTTTAACCTTAGATGAGAAACAACTATACACATGGACATACTTCACCTCTTTTTCTTCCTCTATTCTTCTTTAATTCTTTTCCTACAAACACAAAATATCTTTAATGAGGTTCAATTAGGGTAAAAATTAAGCATTAATTTATAGATTGGTAAAGGAATCATATGCTAATTATGAGAATTATGATACTAAATAGTAATGCATTAGTTGACAATATAAATTTTATTATAAGCACTTTTTGACAATCTTATGGCTGAGGCATCCTATGATGAAAATCAAAACTCAATTAAGCTCTCCCAAGTGGATAAGGACCGACTCTTCCTATAAGTAAGTGAGACTTCCCCAAGTAGCGCATACTTGTATGCGACGGAGAAGAATAAATCAACTATTGATTTCTCTAATGCCTCTACCTCTACCAATGTTGTTGATCAGTAGTGTGTCAAAGATCTTAATGAGGCTATGTTAGTTATGTGCCCTATACTAATGTTTGTAATGGATATTTTTCTTAATAATGTTATGGTTGCAATTTTTTTAAATATCTTTTTTATTTATAGCTAAATGATAAATTCCATTAATAGTTAATTCTACTTAATGTAATTAAGTATGTGACTTGACAGTAAAACCTTTAGATGTAAAGAATTATAATCTTAATTATCCCTAATCAGTCATTATTGTTGGAATAATAATGGATAAAAACTAGTATGTGTTTGACTTATGACTATATTTTACTAATCATCAATATGTGATATTAAGTCAATCATACAGATACATGTTTAAGAAACATTGTATTTGACCGACCTTCTATGAGAACACTACATAGATTTATAGTCTTTAGTGATTCTCATGCAACAGTATTAACTTAATCCTTTAACTTGAAAATCACCATAGATTCTAATATGATGAACTTCATGTTTTAGTATAGTCTAACATTATCTTTAGTATGATGATCATACAGACTAATATTAGACATGGAGTAAATCATATAGAGGAACATGAGTGATTGAGAAGGAATTTGTCCCTCAAGATTTTACTATTAAATCACATACTTAATGATATTTGGTAGAATTAACTATTTATAGAATTTATCATTTAGCCATAAATAAAAAATATATATATTTAAAAAAATTACAACCATGACATTATTAAGAATATATCCATTACAATCATTAGTATTAGACTAGGTTGGTTAAACCTAAGTCATAAACCTCTTTTGATCTTGACAATAAAGATTGATCAGTTCAAATGTTTTCATTAAGTGTTGTTTTTGAGTTTATCAAATAGTTTTGAATTGGAAGTTAAATGGAAATCAAAATCTCCAACCTTATGAAGGTTATCTAAATTCGTGGTCTGTAGCCCCTAAATCGTGGTTGCGAATCAGCTATATGGATGGATGAAGCTAGGCCAGAGGAATTCAGGGGCCAATTCGCAGCACGACTTAGCTAAAGGAAATAAGGTTAAGTCATAAAGGAATTTGCTGTAGCATTTTAGTCAGAGGTTGCGACCACGAAATTCATAGTGACAAATGAGGGAACCAAACCTACAACCACAACATACCAAGTGTCTAAGGGAACCGTTAGAAATCAAAAATCGCATGGGTGAATATTTTATCATGATCGTAACTCAAGAAGTTAAAAATTCCTCTCCAAATAAAGGAATTTGCGATCTCAGTCGTGCCTGAGGCAAAGACCCTAACGACCATGACTTTTAAGTAGCAGGTAAAATGTAATCATTATTTTTATTAAAGAACAAATGGATAAGGACACTTGGACTAGTCATTAGGCACATAATGGTGTTCTCTGCAGTGATTTCTGGCTCCTTTGTGTAAATTAGAAATTCACGATCGCAAAATGGACTATAGCGACCACGACTTTTACCTGACAAGTATTTAATGAAAAATCTGCCTAGCATCACTTGGAGATTTAGGGATAGTTTTAAAGTAACATCTATTTGGTGGATGTGGGCTATAAACACTCCACCAAACATATGTAAATGGAAGTGAATTCAATTTATTATAACCAAACACTTGCCAATTTGCTACTCATTCTTTTTCAGTTCTTTAATGTGTTATTGATTGTTTGGTGTGAGTAATAAACACCATTGTAAGTAGGTTGAGAGTTAGCCTAGATTCTAAAACTTTTGGAAGAGGTTGAAGTGTGAACCTAAAAACACTTGTGAGAGGTTTTTGTGTGAGCCTAGAAAACATAAGTTACAAGGGTTTTTATGTGAGCCATAAACACAAGTTGTATATAAGCTTGGTGTGAGCTTGGAAACACTAGTTTAGTTGAGTGAAACACTTAATTGTGTAGAATTGGGGAGTGGACATAAAGTTTGTTAACATTAGAACCACTATAAAATTTTGTGTTGATTCTTCTCATCTCTTTCTTCACTTCCTCAACACATTAACCTTCCTTTTAATTTTTAGTTAAACACTAATATAACCCCCCTTCTTAGTGCCATAGGCCAATAAGTCGTGCCAAAGCCAAGTCTGACAAAAAAAGCTTAATTGTGTGAGTAAAGATCATAGCATAAGAAGGAATCCACACTCACCTCAAGATATATTTTGATGGAGCATACTATACTCATTAAAAGTATAGGAGAGTAATCTATCTAGATATGGACATGATAAATCTATAGGATATTATTGCAAAGGAGTGGAAGCCACCTACCAATGTGGTCGATGGAAGTGAAAAGCTAATCCCTATAGAGGAGTAAGTTAAAGCATATAGAAAATCAAATGGCAAGAAAAAAAGAGCCATTGCAATCCTTATAAGTTCTCTCCCAAGAGAAGAAATTGGAAGGGTCCAACATTGCCTTATTGCTCATGGTATTTGGAAGGCTTTGAAGAACTATCATTAGGGCACCACCTTAGTTAAATTTAGCAGACTTGAAATGTATGTGACAGAGTGGGAACTTTCATGATGAATGAGGAAAAAAGCAAAACAGATATGACATATTGGCTCTTTACTATTGTCACCAACATAAAGATGTTTGGGAGTGTTCTCACCAGCCATAAGGAAAATTCTAAAATCTTTATCTCTTGAAAATTTTGGTGTAAGAGTGTGCAGTATTCAAGAATCCAACTAAGAGATATGGAAGGTACCGATGTATGTCTTAATAGAAAAACTCTTGACTCATGAGTTGGCCCAAAAGAAAGGATGAAGAAATGAAGATAATGAAGGGTCAAGGAGAAAAATCTGAAAAATAAGAACGAAACACCTTGGCACTCAAGTCCTCATCTAAGGAGAAGGAAGTGGAATAAGCCTCAAGTGAAGAAGAGAGTGACAAAGAGGAGAAGGAACTTGCAAGGCTTTCTATAAAAACTAAAGAGCTTATTAGAGAAAGGAAAGAAAGAAGAAACTTCATGAAAACAACTCCAACTCTCAATGAAAGACTAAATGATGTCACTTACTATGAATGTTGCTAGCAAGACCACATCAAATATGACTACCCAAGTTGAAAAAGAAGAAGAAAGGGGATAAAGAAAAAAAAAAGAGCTTCAAAACCACTTGAAATGATAGCTTAAGTGAAGAAAATGAAGAGGAAGAGGTTGCAAACATTTGCTTTATGGCTCAAGAGGATTCACCTAATGAGGTAGGCTCTTTGCCTTACTATTATTCTAAATTAGATGAATTAGATGATGTGGGTGATGAGTTTTTGAAGCTCTCGCCATGAAATGTGACAAGTATAAGTCACAAATGAAAACTTACAAGAGGAAGTGCACTAAATTAAAGGATGAATTCAAATCCCAAAATAGTATTGTATGTGAATTAAGGGCTTCAAATGAAGAACTCAAAAAGTCTATGGAGAATCATTCTAAGTCATCTTCATCTTTAATTTCATTAAGAAAAAAAAATGTCTCTTTAAAAGGAGAAATTATTGAGCTTAGAAACTCTATTTCTAAGCTCCATAAGGGCAAAAAAGGTTTGGATGCACTCATAGTATCATAAAGACCTCCATTGATTAGGCATGGTCTAGTCTTTAATAGAGCCTCTTCTTCTATACCTTCATCCACAACTTTCATCAAGGCCTCAACACCTCAAACTTTAAGTATTGAGGTCGTTGGAAAGAAAAGTGCCCAAGACACTAAACCCCCATTGCCTAAAGGCAGAGAAAGGGTGCAACAAAGCCTTAAGCATATTCTTAAGAAGGTTAACCATACATACATGTACAATAAAAGGCATGTTAATTCTAACACATAGAAAATTCACACTTACACCTATTCATACATGTTCATGCTCTCACATACATCATGTTGGTATGAGAAAACCCCCCATCATACCAAGGCAATGCATAGGAGAAAGATATATAAGTCTAAACTCTAATGACATTATTGCATGAGGTATGGAGACATAAATGTTTATTCTTTCATAAGGAAGGCTCACTTCAAGTTGGAAGATCCTTTAAAACCTAACCCCTTAGGAACCAAGTATGTTTGGGTAACTAAAGATGGTTTATTTATGAAGAAGCATAATAAGAATACACTCATTATACAAATTATATAAATGATATTACATTTGGTACTACTAATGAATCTCTTTGTGAAGATTTTTTTGAGTGTATAACTGAGGAATTTGAGATGAGCATGATAGGTGAGGTCAAGTTTTTTCTTAGTCTTCAAATTAAGCAAACCAAAAAGGGCATCTTCATTAACTAAGCCAATTACACAAAGGAGCTACTCGAAAGGTTTGTCCTAAATGGATGCAAAGCAGCTAAGACTCCAATGAGTGCATCAATTAAGTTAGACAAAGACGAATCAAGTAAGTCTATTGATGAAAAAAAAGTCTAGAGGTATGATTGGCTCTCTCCTTCATCTTATTGCTTTTAAACCTAATATTATGTTTAGTGTTTGCTTATGTGCTAGATTCTAATCTTGTCCTAAAGAATCACATTTGCATATGGTTAAAAGAATTTTAAAGCAATTACTTGGAATAATGCATTTAGGACTTTGGCATCCTAGAAACTCTTCATTTAGCCTTCATAAATATTTTGATGCAAATTATGCTGGTAGTTTATTAGATAGGAAGAGCACTTTCAAAACTTACTAGTTTATTGGTGAATTCCTAGTTTCTTAATTTAGCAAGAAACAAGTTTCATTTGCCTTATCCACCATCGAAGTGGAATATGTGGCGACAAGTTGTTATTGCACCCGAGTTCTTTGGATGAATAACAACATAAGGATTATGGCAAAGATGTTAATCACATTCCCATCAAATTTGACAATATAAATGCAAAAAATATTTTTAAGAACCCCATCTAACATTTAAGAAGCAAACATATTGACATTAGGCATCGGTTTTTTAAAGATCATGTGCAAAATGGTAATGTGGTGTTAGAGTTCATTGACATTAGCCACCAACCTGCAAGTATTTTCACTAAACCCTATAATGAAAAAGGATGAACTTCATCAATAAAGAACTTAGGATG
This sequence comes from Omphalea diandra, assembly GCA_949677035.1. Classification (NCBI taxonomy): domain Eukaryota; kingdom Viridiplantae; phylum Streptophyta; class Magnoliopsida; order Malpighiales; family Euphorbiaceae; genus Omphalea; species Omphalea diandra. The sequence continues at coordinate 25,338 of CATIWR010109515.1, forward strand.
CTTGATGGAAGCTTTTTAGGGTGAAAATGGATCTAATTATATATATATGTTATTGTTAATTGATGATTGTTTAATTTGCTTAATATGTTTGTATGGATGATTTATTATGTTTGGCTTGCTAAGATAAGTCAATTTGATGTGCACTTGAGCTTCTCTATGTTCAAATACATAAATTGATTATTAAGACACAAATTGATCACCCTAAGTTTAAACTAACTATTTAAAGTTTATTTTTAAGGTGTTTTTTAAAACTTACCTATAAATTGCAATTAAGACTTTTAGCTATTATCGCTACTTTTAAGTCAGTATCGTTTGTTGAATCTTTCTCTAATCACGCTCTCAACTCTTAAAGTCACCACTGTGATAATTCAAATTTCAAATTTTCAAACCATTACTCTCATAACTTTCCAAGAATATTTTTCTCATTACTCACATTTTTGAAAGATCTCATTCACACATGTGGTTTAGGAATGTGACTTGAGAAAATCAAATGGACATGTAGGTTCTTAAAATGGTGCCACCACTCATTAAATGTGTTTTTAGCTATTTCTTTTTAGTTTTAAACCTATTTTTTACTTATTTAAATCACATGAAACCTTTCTCTTTCATTTTTTGCCTTTCCCCATATTCAAACCTTCTTTTCTCTTCAAATCATCTTCTCTCTTCATCTCTTCTTCACATCCATGGCTCCCAATAAGTGTTGCAAAATAGAAAAGGGCAAGGAGGTTGCCAATCCTCTTCCCCTCCTTTAAGAACCTTTTTGCCTTTATATAAAATGAAATGAGTGATAAGGAAAGAAAAAGAAAGTTATGAGGCTAATAAGAAGAAAGTGATTCAAGCTAGCAAGATTCCAATAACCTTTCTCCTTGCTACTTTTAGATTAGAGAAAGAAATAAATGGCTACCTCGATAACTTAGGTTGGGTTCCCTTCATCTATAAAAGAGAACTAAGCTATGAAGACATTATGCAGGAGTTTATGTGCACAATGAACATTAGCAAAGATGACTCCTCTATAACAGGTGTGTTTTGTTTGAATTTTAGAAGCATTGGCAAAAAATTTTTCATTACCTATCCCTAACTATGCTCCCTCTTCAACTTTCAACATATAAAGGACACATTCATACGCTTTAACTCATTCAACTTCATCTTTTCTGAATTTTGGAAAACCATATCAATTGAAAAACTCAATGACTCTAAGAATTCCATTGCCAAAAACATAAAGACCTTTCCTATGTGGCTTCATCATCACATCATCACCTTCACCATCAATACAAGAGGTGATGGCAATAAAAGTCTTACAAAAAAAAACTTGTCCTTTCTCTACTGCCTTCTCTAAAAATAACATATCCAAATAGGGAGATTTTTCACTAATCAACTAGACCATATAAAGCAAAAAAGCTAAGTGCCAATTCACTATCCTATCTCATGTGACTAGCATTTATAGGAATGCAGGAGCTTTGACTCGCAAAATTAAGTCCAATCTTAACCCTATCTTTTTAGTTCAAACTTTGTTGGCCTCACTCACCTCTTAAATGCCAAAGCTATTAAGCCAAACACTCATCAATACTTGGTAAGAGCTAAAAGCAACATTCAACAAGAGGCGCCCTAAGTCTCCAAAAGGAATAGGTTAGTGATTGAAGAACCTCAAGGAGGTGCATCTCAAGAAGAACCTCCACAAGCCTCAAACATACAAGTCAAGGCTTCTTCTTCTTTTTTTTCTAAAACTTCTAAGACCTTCTGTAACATTCTCAGCCTAATTCATTTGCATTTTAATTATGTTATATATACATATATGCATTACATGACATAAGCATGAATATGATGTTTGCATAATTGCATGACAAACTATCATATGTTTTATGCATATTATAATATCTTAAATAATGGTGTTTTGGAACTTATTAAAAGTATAAGGAGCATATGGGGATTGGTAGATAGATGGAGGTGATGAAGGAGTGAAGAAGAGGACTAAAAGAGGAAGATTGAGCTTTTAACCAATAGTAATAAGCCACCATGATTTTGTCCTATTAAAGTAGGTATACAAATTAAATTTCTCTCCCTTTAGGATTAGATTAGAGAGGAAAAAATGTGAGGGTGTGTAGCAAAATAAAGAGAAAGAAAGAAAGAAAGAGAAGGATAGAAAGAAGAAGAAGAAAAAGAAGAAGAAGAAGAAGAAGAAGAAGAAGAAGAAGAAGAAGAAGAAGAAGAAGAAGAAGAAGAAGAAAAAGAAGAAAAAGAATAAGAAGAAAAAGAAAAAAAAGGTATCTAATTAGGAAGAAACCCAATGCTTTTCTAGTTTTGGCAAAAGAGGTAAGTGATTTAATCTTATTTCCATATGAAATCCTTCTCTGTAACATGTTAAACATGCATAATTAGTAAGAAATATTCAGTAATTATAAGTAGAGTTCATGTATGGAAGTTGAAGCTTAAGAGAAACAAGAGAAAATTGTGTAGGTTTAATTGTTAAAGTAGACTGTTGCAACTGTGATTTCATAACCTTAAAAGATGAATTAGGCAAAGTGAGAAAGAATGAAAGTTGTAGGATTATGTCTCATACAAATTCTTATGAAACAATTTTTCTAGATAAGTTATGTCTGAAGAGATATAACTTCTAATTGTGACTAATTCCTATGGGATATGCTCAGCTATTGGTTATGTTTTCCATGAATTTTGCACATCTAGAGTGGGAATTAGATGAATTATAAGTTAAAATTTTCACCATTATGTCTTGTCTAAATTCCTATAAAGCACTTTTGCTTAATATTTAGTCTATTTAAGAGGTGTGGCTCCTTGATCAGGATTGATCTATAATCTATTCATTCTAGTAAAGTTTGAGATTGACCACTTTTTTAAGGTCCTTAAAAGCTAAATTAAAGAATGTGTAGAAGATGAAAAATGTTTATTTATATGTTAAATAATTGGCCCTAAAGTAGTTTTTCAATTTGACTTCTATATTTTAAGATATGGCTAAGTTTATAAGACTGTTTAGCATATAATTGAACCCAAAATAGGGCAAAATTCTAAAAATCACCATAAATTGTGTAGAATGTATTTTGGGATTAATTGTAGATATGTTATACCCATATATATTCAGTTTAATTAGCAAAAATAATTTGATCATTTGGATTTATGGGGAAAAAGTAATTGTAGAAACAACCGACTAAGGTCATGATATATTACAAGAGTATACATGCATATTGAGATAAAAATCTTACTTTATCATCATGGATTGATTTGGTGCATTGAAATAGGTCGTTAAGGCATTGAAGATAGTATTGGAAATAAGCTAAGACCATCCATAGCTTAATAGTTTGAAGAAGGAGGTACGTAAGTAGCTAATGGTAATTAAACATGTGATTGGTTAAATGATATAAACTTATATTTGATGGATTAAAATGTTGTTTAATGAGATTATATTGATGAATACTTTGATGAAAGGATTGTTATATTTTGGATTATTTATTTTTATGAGATATTGATAAATTGTCAATTGAGAATGGATGTATGATGTGTTGTGATTTACAAGGTTGATAGGTGTGGCTATTAGTCATTATATTACCAGAATTTTGATGGATTTATAAATGATTTGCTCAAGGACTAATACTTGATATTACTTTGCAAGTAATAACATGATAGCCTATGTGGCAATAGTCTTTGATAGCCTATATGGCAATAATATATGATAGTTTATGTGGCAACAATCTTTGATAACCCGTGTGGCAATGATATACTATAGCTTGTGTGGCAATAAAATATGATAGCTTATGTGACAATAATATGTGATAGCTTATGTGGCAATAGTATTTGATAGCATATGTGGCAATGATATTTGACAACCTATGTGATAATAAAATTTGATAGTCTATATGGCAATAATATATGATAGTTTATATAGCAACAGTCTTTGTTAACCTGTGTGGCATTGATATCCTATAGCTTGTATGGTAATAATATATGATAACCTATGTGGCAATAGTATTTGATAGCTTGTGTGGCATTAAATATTAAAAACTCTTTATTTCGTGCATGGATGAGATGATGAGTTATTATATTTAAATGCTTGTTCTGTTAATTATTATGAAGTATCATTATGTATTTACTTACTGAGCATGCAAGCTCACTCCTTTGCACTAAAATTTCTTGCAGGAAAAATAGACTAGAGATTGCATCTAGTCTGATTTTGAAGTTGTTATCTAGTAATTTGATAGAGGTTAGGTCAGTATATAGTCTATTAGTATTTTGGTTTGTTTAACTATGTATGTTTTGTTTAAAATAGTTAATATGTTATGATACAACATACATAGTGTTCAAAACATTAGAAAGAAAGATCTTTTAATGATAATGGGGTGGCATGAGAGAATTTTAATGATGTTATGTAACTTTAGTACTCTATACTTTATGTTTAATGCACATGCTTTAGAAATGATTAGTGATTGGGAAGTCACATTTTAGTGGCATTTGAGTGAGGTTAAATGGTTCTATAGACATGTGTAATGTGAATATATTGTATATGATATATACATTGTCTTAATACTTACATGCAATGGCATATAGGAGTATGGATGCACCTGCTAGAGTTCATGTTGTCCTACAAGTTAGGGATGAGTCTATTCACACACATGAGTATGTTGACCATGTTACAGAGAATCTTGAGATGTTAGGGAATAATCCATCTATAAGTGTAAACCCAAATATCATATAGTATGTAGAAACGATGCAGAGATTTGTAGCATAAGCATATGTAGGACCTGTTATAATAAAATTATGATAGATGTAGGAAGCAAGGGGCAATTGACTTTGAGGGCACTATAGATCTTACTGAGGCTGAACAGTGCCTTAGAAGAACTGTAATAATCTTGAATCTTGAATAGGCTTGAATGCAACCCAGAGAATGTAATATCTTTGCTTCAAAAGAATGTCGTATATTGGTGGAAGACTATTCTAGATAGCATTGCTCCATTGATGACTTTGACATGGGATGATTTTCTAAGGGAGTTTGCAAATAAATACACTTCAGTAGTATTTTTAGATAAGAAGAAGATGGAGTTTTTCTAACTAATGCAAAATGATATGATAGTGGCAAATTATGAGGTACAGTTTCTTAAACTCTTGAGATATGCCCTAAAGTATGTAACTATAGAGGAATTGAAGTGCCAAAAATTTGAAAAAGGGTTGAGTTTAGCTAATTATATTGGACTATTAATAGCTGCTATTCGAATTGAGGAGGTGTTCTAAAAGAAGAATGCAATTAAGGCAAAAAGGAAGATAAGTTATGCAGGATGGAGTGGATAACAAAATAGGGCAACAAAAAAAAGTGATTTTACATCAATATCAATAGCATCTAGTACATCAATATCATTATTAGTAGCATATATTATATCAATATCAAGATTTGAGGAATTAAGATTTCAAATTGCTTGAAATCAAAGAGTCAATGAATAGAGTGAACCTACTAGATCAATATATCATTAGCATCTGGTAGAGGTAGCTATGGTGATTTTTAAGGCTCAGATGGTAGGAGAGGTCCAGTTAGCACGGTGGGAAGAGGTGTAGCCCTAATTTGTACTAATTATGGAAAAACTCATTTTAGATAGTGTTGGAGACCTAAAATGCTTAATTGCTATACTTATAGACAGTCAGGCTATATGAGTTGAGATTACCCAATGGTAAGTACAACTGTAAGAGAGTTTTAGGTGGTTAGGTAGAGTAGTGTTAGGGAGAATGATCATGACACAAGCAAAGGCAAAGGGCGAGGTAGAGGTAGAGGAGGATAATGTGAATCAACTTCAGTTTTTAGTAGTGGAAGTGGCCTATAATCAACCTCATGCTAGATAAAAGATGACTCTCTAAGATACCATAGACCTAAGTGTAAGGTGTTATGCAAATATTTAAAAATCCTTTTGACAACATTTAAATGTGATTCTTTAGGACAGGACTGAAATCTAACATACATATATACACTAAATGTAATATCAGTTGTAGTAGTAAGATAAAGTAGAGAACTGATCATACCTCGATATCTCTTTTTATCAACTGTCTTACTCGATTCATCTTTGTCTAGTTTGATGGTACCACTTATGGGTGTTTTTGCTAATTTGTATCCATCCATGCCAAATTTCTTGATTATCTCCTTTGTGTATTTAGCTTGGTTGATGAAGATCCCTTCTTTAGTTTGCTTGATTTGTAGACCAAGGAAAAACTTGAGCTCCCTATCATGCTCATCTCAAATTCCCTAGTCATACACTTACCAAAATCCTCACAAAGATATTCATTAGTAGCACCAAAAATGATATCATCAACATAAATTTGTACTATAAGTGTATATCATGTTTGTGCCTTTTTACAAACAAGGTAGTGTCCACCTTTCCCTTTTCAAAATCATTTTTCAAAAGAAATGAACTAAGCCTTTCATATCAAGCTCTTGGAGCTTGTTTCAACCCATATAAGGCTTTAGTTAATTTAAAAACATAATTTGGAAAACTATAAGACTCAAAACTAGGAGGTTGTTCAACATAAACTTCCTCCTTAATAATTCCATCTAAAAAAGCACCTTTAACATCCATTTGAAAGAGTTTAAAATTCATATGATATGCATAGGCTTAAAGAATCCTAATGGCCTCTAACCTTGCAATGAGGGTAAAAGTTTCATCATTGTTTATCCCTTCCTCTTAGTTGTAACCCTTAACAATAAATCTAGCTTTATTTCTAGTGATGAATCCTTACTCATCTAACTTGTTTCTAAACAACCATTTCCAACCTATAATTGGGTGTTCTTTAGGCCTAGGAACAAGTTCCCATGCATTATTTCTCTCAAATTGGTTTAGTTCCTCTTGCATAGCAATCACCCAACTTTCATCATCAAGTGCCTCATCGATTGATTTCGGCTTGAATTAAAAAACAAAGGCAAGGTTATTATCTAAAAGATTAAGTTGAGATCTAGTACTAACACCATTTAAGATATCACCAATAATTAAGCCTTTGGGGTGATGTTTGGAGAATCTCTAATCCTTAGGCAAACCTTGACTCATTAACACTTTTTATTGATGTTGCGGTTCCTTATCTACTCTTAATGATTCACCTTTATCTTCTTCTCTTGTAGTGTGCTCCAATTCCAGTTTTTTAAAGTCATCTACAAGATCATCAACAAAAGAACCTTTCCCAATATCAAGTTTACTAGATTCATTAAAAATAACATTTATAGACTCTTTAACAACCATAAAACTTTTGTTAAAGACTCTATAGGCCTTGCTAGAGGTGGAATAACCTAAGAATATCCCCTCATTAGTTTCTTAGTCAAATTTTCCAAGATTATCCTTGGTGTTTAATATATAGCACTTGCATCCAAATACTCTTAGGTACGATATCTTGGGTTTTCTATCATTCCATAACTCATAAGATGTTTTATTGAGAATGGGTCTTTTGAAAACTCTATTTGCAATATAACACGAAGTATTAATGGCTTTGGCCCAAAAGTAATTTGGTAAAGAATACTCGTTGAGCATAGTTTTAGCCATTTCTACTAATGTTATATTTTTTTCTCTCTATAACACCATTTTGTTGTGGTGTTTTAGGGGTTGAAAAATTGTGAAAAATTCCATTCTCCGAACAATAAGATTCAAAAGCTTCATTTTGAAATTCCTTTCCATGGTCACTTCTTATGGAAGAAATAAAGTAAACCTTTTCATTTTGAATTCTTTTTGCAAAACTTTTAAAAGCTTTAAAGGTATCATACTTATGAGCTAGAAAGGATACCCAAGTAAACCTAGAATAATCATCAACTACGACTAGTGCATAATGTTTTCTACCTAAACTAGCACTCCTACTAGGTCTTATCAAGTCCATATGAACTAGTTAAAGGGGTCTAGATAAACTTACAACATTTTTAACTTTGAAGG